>LQRL01115388.1:3077-27133 GCA_001703475.1 Hydroides elegans
GAATAGATATTTCACCGAATAAATCGCTGGGTACTCCTGATATCCCAACAAGCTAAATGCGAGTCATATGGCAAAATACCGTCGAAATATGAAGATTAAGAATGAATACACACTTATTTCTTTTTGAGATATATTAGAGTTTTACCAACAATATTCCATAAAAAGTTATGAATATTTAGCTATTAAATCAGCTTTTTTCTGTACCTTTTAACCAAAATATGGATTATTTAAACTATCTATTTAAATTGATGATATCTAGATATATGGATGGTCTTAATGCTATTTCAACTGTATAGTGAACAAACACTCATGAATATAATGATAGGAATGATAGCCGAAGGGTCCTAATTAGCATGGTTATTGGCCCGAGCGAAAGGGAAAAGTGATTCCAAGCCCGAAGGGCGCGGGCATTATATTTCCCTATCCTGAGGGCCAATAACCATGTTGATTAGGATCCTGAGGTTTTTGTTCCTTTTATTACATGGATTTCCGCATTTTTCGAACACTTCGTAGAGTTTTAAGCGTGAACTATATTTGCGTAACGTTTGCGTACGTTTACGTAACGTTGCTTAAAATGCCTTATTTTGAAATAAAAACCATCTACTATTTTGGACAGTGCTTTCGAAACTCGCCTGTCGGTTTATGTAGATATATGAGCTCGTCCATGAGCTTTGTGTTATTCCAATGAGCCTTTGGACATACTTTTCGAGTATTTGTTTTTATAAACATTGATTTATTTATTAGCTCCTTTACCAAGTGATGAACCATATGCACAAATATTTCATGTCTTTTATTTCTCCGTACATCTTAATTAAACTTTGCATTTCGTCGATCTTATTCATTCACTCTTTATCATTAGTAACTAAACTAATCACATTATCATCTTGTCCATTATATTGAATAACAAAAACTTATTTAAGTCCCTTTTTAATGATGTTTAATTCAAGGCTAGGAACATGCTTTATTTTTTGAAACGTTGGGTTTATAATTTCTATACGTTAAAATACAAAATTATAAACTAATTCATTCTATTTACATAAAACATGTCTGCAATCCTTTCACATTCCTTTAAGTAACTGCAGTAAATAAAATTGCATACGTGGAATTTAATGGTAACGTCACAATTGCAATACTGTGTCAAGTTCACCGAGTACTGAGTGGGCGTGTGTGTGTCCTACACCATGTTCAGTTGTCACAACGTACTTGTTCATATTTTAATAGAGTAGATAAGAATTACATATGCATCATGCGAGTTAGCTCAAGTGGTAAGGGCACCCGGGCGGCCGGGGTTCATTTCCCGACAGAGCATGTTTATCGTATTGAAATAATATAACCATTCTTATTTTTTAATAAAATTATACAATTACTACGCACCCGGGCATAATCATAAAATATAATGACTGGGTTGTAATGCCCTGAAAAATGCCTCAACCATGTTATAAATAAAGATAATGAAATATACATAATAATGATCGATTTATTATCATTGTGCTGGGGGATTGCAATGGAATGGTTTGATTATCTGGCAATAATTGCTTAAAAATAGCAGGAAGCATATTAGTTTCCCTCTTCTGTATAAGGAACAACTTTTAAATACAATGCATATGTTGGCAGCCTCGATTATTAATGAGAGTACAATGTCAAATATACATCATTTAGACGATAAGCGAGGGTTGGATAAGACAATTAACAATTTATCATCAAACTAAATATGATATGGACAATTCAAATAATTTTCGAAATGGTAGATTGAAAACAAAATATTTTATGAGGATAAAACATTAATTCTTATAGGATTTGATTACTTTTTAAAAGCTTGTTTTTATAATGCGTGTTAGAAAGAAAGTATATACTATTTTCTTTCAGGTGTTCAGCTAAAGTGGCGTAATGGTTTTGAGCCTTTGCGTGATTAAGGCTGGCCTTTTGAAAGGCTTTGTAGAGGGGAACATGTTATTCCCTTAGACTATTGTTTTTTTTTGAAGAAATGTGCGTGGTTCATAGTCTTCTCTTAAGGTCTTACGAGCCCTTAAGGTTTCTATCAAACCACACGTTACGAACCCGTTCACAAAATTCCTCTTGTATTGGGAAAAAGTCATATCAGACTTTGGATTAAAATGAGTACATATTCTCATTATTCACTGAGAGGACCAAAATATATTCTTCGGCAAAGAATGAATTACACCTATTCACGTCAAGGAGGTAACACTGCTCCATAAGTGATAAAGATACCAAGATACATCTCCAGAAAAAAAACATGACTTAAGCATGAATATTTCATGATATTACATTATAATCAACTTATTGTGTTTACATTTCTATTATTTTAAGCGCATAATGCATTTAACTTGGTAACAATAGAATGAATAAACACAATTGGTTAACAATACACGTTTACGTGGAAATGAAAGAAATTAATATTTATTACGTCACTGTTAATGTTTCAGGGTAACCGAACTTTGACTGACTCAGTAATGCGATTTTATCCTTTTGCACAAATAAACCCTGATGAAGGTAGCTTAGACCGAAACATGTGGGTAAAAAACTAAATAAATACAATTCAAACAAACATCAAGTTAAATGTCTTATTGTGTTATTACCAGATCAATTGAAGGGCAACACTGTGTTAAGTCTGAAATAAACATCCTGAGTAAAAAGGCATTTAAATGTTTTTAATTTTGCCATTAATATAAAAATTGGCAAGTGGCGAATCGATTAAATTGTTATGATCGCTTTAAATTGCTATCATTATCGAATTATATAATATGGATCAATGATCAAGTGACACTTTGCAACACGTTTTCGCGAAACATGTTAAGTCGTCTTTACATATTGTTACACGTGGTGTGCCCGCCCCGGTGGCTAAGCATATAATATACAATTAACAGCGATCCATACGTTGTGTTACTGGTAGATGTCTAAATCAGTTTTGCTAGAAGGATGGTGGTGAGGGATCTTTGGTGGTCATGATTCCATCGCATTGGTCGAGGGGAAAGTGCATATGTACCCTAGGGAAACCACAACAAAGCTCAAGACAACATTAGAGAAAAATACCCCCGAGGCCGCCCGAGAGGGGGGATGATGAGAGGCCTAAACGGACGGATAACAGGCAATCTGGAATTACAACCTCACTAAAGAGCAATCAAAGTCTGGAATCACCAAGGTGTACCAGCTGCGGAAAAGTATGTAAAAACGCAGTAGCTCTCAAAATTCACCAAACAAAGATGGGATGCGAACCAAGGGCAAACCTGTTGCAACGTGCAGAGATTCTCTCTGGTAAGACGGAGGAGGTTAACAGCAAGGAAGAACACCACAGTGTTGAGAATATCAACGCTACAGGTACGGCAGAGGAAATCAATATCCCGCCAGATGTACCAACTAGATAAAGGGTTAAATGGCCTCGAATGAACTATAACAACGCATGGAAAGCATTTGAGGAAACAGCAGATAATGTACTAGAAACAACACCCTACGGTTGCTAGAGACATTCGGTACTGAAGAAGTGAAGGTACAGCAACAAGGTGTATTATCAGCAAACAGAGGCGAGGTTCAAATCCGCAATGTAAGACGGGATCTGAAGTCAATCAACAAGCAGTGGAAAAAGGGTGATGAGCATGAAAAGGAAGGGCTTATTCCGCGATGATTTGAGAAAGCAGCTTCAGAGCTTGCGAGCAGCGGAGGGAAACAGACAAAAGAGGCGAAGAAGGGTTAAAGCACGTTCCCAATTAATAAAAAGCCCGTATAATCTTGTCAAGGAGTTGCTAGGAAATCCCAAAGCAGGTGAACTCGAAAGCGAAGTAAACGACGTGGAACAACATCTCACAGACGCACACAATGACAAAGACTCAAAAACCGTACTTGACGAATGCAGTGCCCTAATATCTCCAATTTAGCCAACAACAGTGTTCAATATTAACGAGGTACAAATGGAAGAAGTGCGAGAAGTGGTACAAAGAGCTAGAGTACGGTCTGCACCAGGTTACAGTGGCACATCATATACAGTGTATAAGAAATGCCCAAAACTGCTGAAACGATTATGGAAACTGGTCAATGCAGTATGGAAGAAAGAAATTATCCCTGAATGCTGACAGAGGGAGGAAGGGTGTTTTGTACCGAAAGAGGAACATTGAACCTATATCAAACAGTTCCGCACAATATTTCTCTTAAGTGTAGAATGCAAGATATTCTTCTCGGTCGTGTCAAAAAGACTGACCAGCGTACAAAAAGGATGTGCACCTGGAGTATCAAGTTGAATAGAGCATACACGTGTCCTCACGCAGTTGATCAGAGAAGCAAGAGGCACCAAGGGTGACCTCTCAGTAGTCTGGTTAGACCTCACAAATGTATACGGATCAATGTCCCATAAAGTAGTTGAAGAAACGCTGAAGCGATTTCATGTTTCGGAAAAGGTGAAGAAGCTAATCAAAGAGAACTATAAACAGTTCTTCATATGGTTCTATATAACAAGGGCACAACAAAGTAGCAACATCTCGAAAAAGACATTATCACAGGCGACACAATATCAGTTATACTGTTCTCAAGCGCAATCAACTTGATTGTGAAATAAGCAGAAAAGGAATGTAAAATTCCCGTGATGACGTCGGGTGCGAGACAACCACCAGACAAGTCATTCATGGACGATCTCGCTATAGCAACCACCCACACAGTTCAGACCAGATAGGAGGACTTGAGAAGCTAATAAAGTGGGCGCGAATGACATTCAATTCCAAGAAATCGCGAAATGTCGTCCTTAAGAATAGTAAACCAACCGATCGGTTTAAACTCAAAATCGCGGGCGAAGCAATACCAAATGTGAAGGATGAACCAATCAAATGCCGAGGCAAATTTTTCGACAGAAGCCTTAAAGACACTCACAATGTTAAGACCATAGGTGAACAGTTGGATCAATGACTTGGGAGTATAAACAAGAGCGAACTTCCAGGAAATTTCAAAGTATGGTGTTACCAGCATGGCGTATTACCACGAATCCTTTGGCCTCAAATGATGTACGATGTCCCGATGTCTGCAGTCAAGAAAATGGAAAGCAAAATAAGCAGCAGCTTGCAGAAATGGCTGGAAATCCCGTCTTCCTTTTCAAACATAGGCCTATATGGAAGAGAAACGAAGCTGCAATTACCATTTACTGCACTTACAGAGGAATTTAAAGTGACCAAAGCCATCACTAAACAAACATGATGAATGCGTGCGTAAAGCTGGAGTGACTCTTTCTACGGGTAGAAAATGGGAAGTTCAAGAAGCGGTAGATGAGGCAACATCCCGTTTAAAACATAAAGACATTGTTGGCAAAGTGTGCACAGGCCGTCAAGGGCCTGGCTTTGGTGAATCACATAATAGATGGGATACCGCTGAGAAGAGAAATATGTTAACTGATGAGTTACGGAATGTAGAGGAAGAGAAGAGAATGGCTAGAGCAGTTGAAATGGCATCGCAAGGAGCTTGGATGAAGTGGGAAAGCGCAGTTCCCAGGAAGATAACCTAGAAAACGTTGCGGAAAATGGAGCCCATGCGAATCCATGGTTGATGACGCTAAATGCGGACTCTGTAGTGAGCCCGGTCATTTGGAGCACATTCTATCCTCATGTAAAACAGCGCTTACTTAACGACATTTCACGTGGGGGCATGATATTGTCCTACAAAAGCTAGCCCACCATTTAAGGCTCAAAAGGGTAAATGTAAATAAAAGCGACGCCAAAATTGAGATTAAAGAGGGAATGCGGTTCGTAAAAGCTTGACAAACAGCCCACAAAGCAAATGACACGAAATTTTATTAAACAGAGCAAAAGATTGGGAATTACGAGTAGATCTCGAAAAGCGACTCGTCTTCCCCTGTGACATTGAAACCCAATTAAGACCAGATATGGTAATGTTCTCTGCCGCAAATAAGCTACTGATCGTGATAGAATTAACAGTTCCATGGTAATCAAGGATCGATGAGGCATATGAAAGAAAGAAACTGAAATATAGTGACCTGTGTGACAGCAGTAGAAAGAAAGGATGGTCTGTTTGGTGCTACCCAGTCGAAGTAGGGTGCCGTGGGTGCGTAAGAACATCAACGATGCGATCCCTAAGACAAATTGGGTTAACCGGGAAGAAAGAACGAAAGCGGTTAGCGAAATAAGCGAGGTGACAGAAAGTCTTCTAGTTGGTTGTGGCTAAGAATATCAGATAGCTGATGGGAGCAAAATAGCTGACATGTCTCGCATAGGGATTGCGCAACCCCTACGGGCACGGCGGATAGAGATTGTATGATGATTAAAGTACCGAAACAGTCAAGGATGTCCGCTTCATCACTGAGGACGAGACATGTGTAGCAGAGAAAGATACTCTGTACTAGTGAAACAGTGCGAGGACACACAGTGGCCTCCGATGGTGTCATTGCTAATTACATTTTGAAAATAATATTTAAAACACATTCGAGCATAAGCGTTGAGATATAATGCCATTTTTTCAAGGCATATGGTAAGTGTGAAGAATATATTTCAGAGACTTGTTATAATAATTTAGAATCACGAATAGTAAATGTAATTAACCCTATGTTTTGTTTGATATTATTTTTACAATTCTTGAAGTAAATGTTTTGTTTCTTTCTTTGAAATCACCCAGTACTTCATATTCAACCTAAAAAGTTTGGGTCAATTTAATGAACTACTTATAGGAGTATATAGAGGTCCTTAAATGGAAGGAATAAAGCTTGATTATTGTTATGCTAAGTCTTTAGCATATCAACAAGCAATTCAGCATACGCAACTCTATAAAGCCAGATGTAATCATGCAGCTTGTCAAATATAATATCAAATATATCTACATACGCCTTTTCAATGAGTGTAGCAAGAATTTCACTATGAGAAAACCTTAAGATTATCACTCAGAGTTTCACCAAAAAAACATAATAAAATGACTCTTTTAAACTTAAATGCAACCAAGAATTAAACGTATCAAAAGAACAGGCATTAGATACTCTACATACAGGACAAAATCACATTAATGATAATGGTTCATTAAACGACTTTTTTTTACAAAAATGTGAATCATGGAACTTGTATATCAATGAGTTATAAATGAGTAATAAATGTCATAACACGAACTTTGAAGCAATGAGTAATAAATGTCATAACACAAACTTTCAAGCAGTCTTGAATTCAGTCTTTGATCAGGCATCACTGCCTGATTTAAGATGGATAATTTCACCCAGTATGCACTACATACTTTGATTTATCGAACTGCCTAAGTACTTACCCATATAAGTACATCCGGTTTCGTTTTTCGGAAAACATAAACAAAAGCACGTGGTACGTTTTCTAGGGAAAGGCGTTTACTTAAAAAAGTAAGTCATTCTACGAAACTTATCCTTGTGGTTATTTACCCGAATTTTTCTATGAAACCATGTGTAAGAATATAAGTACATGATTCCTTAAATGGACCAATTATATTGAAAATGAAAACATACGTGTGTTTTCATTCATTTTCCTTTAAGTTTCAACAAACTGGAACTTGCAGTCAAATTCAACTCACAAGCCATGATAATGACATATGAACACACTGACTGGAAATTTTAAGATGCTTTATACATAACAATATAGCTTATTTGAAATATTTCAAATTGTTATATTCATAATGGGGCTTACACAGCAAATGCGATTTATTTTTGAATGCAAGGTAAGCTACTCGTAGATCAGATGATTTTCACTTGACAGTCTTGACTTTTGACATTGACTTTTTGAGACGATATAGCAGTCTCATTAGAAGTGTCAGATTGGTATTTCGCATCTATATAACAAGGTTATTTGGAAATTTTAAGCTGTTTAAGAAATGTTTATTAATGAATTAAGTAAAACAGGCTCAATTGTCAATTGATCAAATGCATACAGGACTGATTATTATACTTTGATTATACAGCCTACACTATCCTGTGCTTTGACATATTTTAGTTGAGTGTAGTTTCTCACATTAAGTAAAGGTATACTAAATACGTTCGTATACAGTATACAGTTCTTAATAGCCATTTTTCATCAATGAGCGATTTTGATTGATCCTACACATAATAGTTTACCGGAAAAGGATACGACTTTGACTGAGTGCCAACTTACAAACGGGATTCGTATGGATATATTTGATTCGACTTGAAAAGTGACATTCAACATTTGAATGAAGAGGCTATTGATATGTAAAATCAATACAACTTGTTCATTCTGTGGACGTCGAGTCTCAACCTCGGGTCGCAACAGCTTTCAAAAAAGAAATAAGTACTGTTTAGTGATTTATTTCATATTTGGTTTGGTAATCACAGGGTGTAGCATAAGCCAGAATTCTGCCTCGGTAATTTTTCGAGGGTACCTGAAAATTGACTCGGAAATGTTTCGAGGGTACCTAAATAATACCTCGCAAAACTCAATTTCTACCTCGGTAATATTTCGAGGGTACCTCAATTCTGCCCCGGTAATCTTGATTTACCCTCGAAATTACCGAGGGTTTCGACCCTTATGCTACACCCTGTTTAATCAAAAATTGAATTATTCAATGTGATTGGGAATAAAATAAAAAAGAAGTTATGACCGAAGGTTCACGGATCGTCTTGTAAATATTTCTTCGCAGTGTTTAACTGCTGCTTATTCTTGTCTTTCGGAACCAATGCATCTTGTAAAAGAATAATTGGGTACATACAGCTTAGGAAAAGTCTTGATGAACTATTTTTGCTCAATAACAGCCAATTTGGTTATCGACATAGATAATTCTTAAATACTGGCGTAAGGAAATGCAGAGGTACAGTCATACTACTGTAAATCATAGTAAAGTTACTTACATACAAACTGTCCGAAAGTGCGAAGTGTACTTAGTGACTCTTTATAAAATTCCATTGGTTTGTTATTTATCATATTCATTTGAAATAACTTTAAGTCCATCCGCTATAAATCAGCTAAAATTAGCATAAATAAATCTGCATATCCACTTATTAAAAGAAGACTGATACTGAGGTCGTTATAGAAGACACCCTTCTTCAACATAAATGTACTAAGACAATCGATAAAACCTTATCGACTATTATGAAAGGTACAGTCTTAATCGGTTGATATGTACTTTGCGTTTTTTCTCCAGTTAATTATACTAAATTCTATAATGCGTAAGTTTGATAGAAAGGATATTAGGATAATATAATAATTAGTTCCATTAAGTAATGAGTCAGTTTAATTGAACAAAACGTTAGATAAAAAAGAATGGTTAGCAAGGGTCTGTTAGCTTAGACACACTGTAGGTAAGGGCGAGTACTTTGGGAAAACGAAAGCGAAACAGGGAGCTTTTAATAATCAGCAAATGTCATTGGATTCAGTTGTGTCTAATATAGTGTAAAATGAAGACCATATTGAATAATTATTTAGGATAATATATTATTTTTTAGTAATGACAATAAAAAGGAAATATGGGAATATTCAACCTATTATTGCTATTCAACCAGTCTGGCTAAGTCTGTTAAGGTTCGTATTGGCATCATGAAATAGTAATGAATTCGCAAGCTCTTTACCAATATTTGAAAAATAATTATCAAATATAATAGTAAATAGATATTAATATCAAATCCTTTTTCTTTTATTGGTCTTAACAACGAATTGTGATTGCAAATAAATTCGGTTAAATCGACTGTTGAAATATTGTAAATGTTTATTTAAAATGAAAATTTATGTCATGTTTCAAAAATATCAAAACGATATTTAAATTTAATTTATGGATACTTTCAGGTAAATATGAAAAGGATAGAGGAAAAGTATAACGAAAATTTCCATTGGTATTCCCGTCCTCATTCAATTGATTTATTGCATGATACTTATATTGATAAGATATGTATGCAAGAGATTTATTCGGGATCTTAATGGTTAGCATGTAGTAAAGTAATGTTGTTATGTGATAGTTATTAGTACATTTAAACACAGAGCAAATAAAGTTATAAGAACGTTTTTTTGTTGTAAAGAGTAAGTCTCTGGTCACTTTCAAATAAATTGGACTGATTATAAACATTATAAGCAATGAATTTGTACAATAAAATGTGATATTTTCATAATCATATTTCTAAACATACACCATAATTGATTATCAAGGTAAATCTCATATACCAAAATTTTGGCGATTTATGATTATAAATAATTAATGCGACGTAGCATTTTGAATGCTTATAAGTACTTTGATAATCATACTGTTACTTATTTAGATATTGATTCTGATGAATAAATAATAAGTAACTAATGTGTGTATCATGTCCTGTTCTAATTAGTTGATATGTGTTTAAGGTACTTAATTGCTTTTTAATTATTGATAGATATGATCTGAAAGTCAATATGATCTGAAAGTCAGAGATAGGCTGCTATATTTTATGCAGCTAATAACTTTAATCATATATAATTATGTTTCATGTCACTCAATTAGTTTTAAATTGTTGATTGACAGTATCTGAACGTCTCGGAGATGGACCGCTAAATATAAACTGTGATAATTAGTAATAATCACTTAATTGCTTTTTTAATTGTTGACGGGATTGGAATGGGCAGGAGATGGAGATGAGCCGCCAAATATAAAGCAACTTATATTTGTAATAATTCACATTTTATCTTTCAAGTCACTTAATTAGTTTTTAATTGTTTTATTGACAGGATCTGAAAGTCACGGAGATGGGCCGCTCCGTGCCCATGACCAGCATGGACCTAAGTGCTCATCATGCACATCCTCAAACACAAAGCCGTGCATCACCAACACAATCAACACAGGAAACAGGAAGTCGTATCGAAAGTGGTGATGATCACCACGTGGAGATACAAACTCAGGTGTTGGAGGTGCCAGTTGAAGCTTCTGAAAGCGGAAGGCACATCGAAAGTGAGAGCGGAGAGGGGGCGCTAGTGGTGCGAGTAGCGGAAAACGAAAGTGAAACTACAAGACAAAGAAGCAACAACATCTCTCAGAATCTGCAGCAACAACAGCAGCAAAGAGTCTCTCCTCCATTCTTACCAGATTTAATTCAGGATATCGCTCAACCGTCTGTGCAAAATGAGGCAAACATCCAATCGGTACCAGCGATGGGGCATAGTGTGAATGCACACCAGCGAAACCTTGATGCAGCGTCGTTAAGCTGCACGCATAGACAATCACAGGATGCAGGGTCGTTAAGCTGCACGCATAATCAGTCAAGCGTTATGGTCGTTCCTATGGTAATAACATTGGGATGTCCAAACTGTGTTCCTCCAACAGTGGATACGCGGACAAATTGCAATTCGTGTCATGGATCAGTGAGCAATCAGATGCATCCAATACAAAGTGTACAGTCGTTGCAACCAGTGCATACTCATATTCCGCCAGGACAGGGATCTGTTATACAGTTAAATGTGCCCATTTCAGTACCGTGTTCAACTTCGAGTTCTAATACCATACCAAACCAACTGCAACCACACCAGTGCGTTCCATCTCAAAATGCAAAGGATACTACCGCTGTTGCGACACAAAGAAGGAGTGCGCAAAAATCGAAACGTGTTTCAAAATCAGCAAGAAAATCAACTCTTAGTCAAGACCAAATCACAGAAATACACTCAACGTGTTTGACTTTAATGAAGCAAAGTGGATTTTATCATGGTGTTTTATCAATGGAAGCCGCACGAAAACTCTTAAAGCGAACCACTGTCGGTACATTTCTGCTTCGCGATAGTTCTAGTCCAACCTATCCATTTTCCTTGAGTGTCAAAACAGACCGCGGAACAACGTCGATTCGAATTTCATTCGAAGCTGGAGTCTATAGACTGGACTGTGAAGCGGCCGCCTTAAGACGTATGAAATCGTTCGACTGTGTCTTGAAATTAGTGGATTATTATGTGGAGTGCGCGAAATCGGATAGCGCAGGATCGTGTGTGTTCTTGGAAAGATCGGGACGTAAGGATACACCCGTGTTGTTAACAAAACCTTATCTCACACAGCCAAGAAGTCTTAAACACGCGGCTAGAGTAGCGTTCAATGCTGCGTATAGCGAAGAGCAAAAGCTGCGATACTTTCAATTTGGAAAGCCAGACATAGAAACGTTTCTTAAGGCCTATCCTTACAAGGTTTAAACACGTTCAAATCGTATTGGATAAGCAGTTTCTTTGCAGAACAAGTTTCGAAGCTTAACATGATATCGATTGTCTGCTCGCGGCTACACAGTAGAACGAGTTATCGGTACATTCAGTTGAAATGTAGACCAAAAAGGTGTCTGTGAAACGAAACTGTACATAAGCGCTGTAGGGTATAACATATTGTGATATCTAGCCTAGTATTTATTTCATATTGTATGCATGTGTTGACTCTGATTTAGGTAATTTTTGTTATAAAAATCTTTGACATTTTGCTATGATGACATCGTTTGCATTTAATTGCTTAACACTTGACCAATACCGACATAAGTAACGGGGTTTTCTATAAAGAAAGTTCGAAGAAACTCAGGTATGAAAAGCCCCGTTGAGCATTTTTGCATGACTTATGAGTACGTTACCTGTATATGAGAGTGAGAGTGAAAGATGTAGACTTAATGAAGAATTGAAAACCAGTCGTAAATAAGCAGTTATGTTGAATATGAAATACTTGTACATGTATGGCTTTTTCAATTCGCACAGTTTGTCCCTTATTTTGACGAGTACGAAAATTCGTTGTTAATTGTTTCAAGGATCTGGATAAAGTTGTCTCAATTAAATCACACCAAAGTTGTTTGCACACATCCATAAGCGTAATCGTTTGCGGACTATGACTTTGAAATTGTTAACATTTTTTTTTCACATATATTACTCACATGTGTTGATTAGAATTTGATATGTCATTTCAATATCAAATTACCCCAGTTATAGTTTTGCTTAGAATAATTCTTGAAATATTACATAGATCTATGCATCAATTGTTAGCTACAATATTGGGTCTTATAAGCAAATTTTGATTTAGAACTTTGATTATCAATCCATTAAATTGCCCTGGTATAACCTTTTTATAGTCCAAAAAATATAATTGAAATGTGTGTTATTTGTATGAAAAACTCTAATTGTAACCATTTACCTATAGCTTACAATGTGCGATTTTTGACATAGAAGGCAGGAAATAAAAACCGAAAGGTTTGCGATTACCCGCAAGTTCTTTTATAAAATTGTCGATATGTTTAACAAAAAGATGGTTATTGTGCATCAAGGGTTTGATATATAGCAGTATTGCCATTTGTGTGACCCCAAGAAGTATTTAATTTATGAATTATTTATCATATAGCTTTTATAATCATAATTATTTATTGCATGTTGCCGATTAAAATCATTTACCTTATCATATAGCAATTCTAGTGATATCCTTGCTCCAAACTATAGGCCTCATTGTATTTACAAAAACACAATAGAATCTAAACCATATAGAGTTCTACACCTGGAATATACAGACTGAGAATTTAACACGATGCTAATCCCTTGCTATACTGCGATTTGATAACCTCCAAGCCAGACCCCTAACTTTTTGAAACCCTAATTTTCTGCTATTCTTTAGAATCTAAATATGTAATCTGCGATGAATTTTGCTATATGTAACATGCTGACCTCAATTAAGATAAGTAGTTCGATCCTTATTTTTTGAAATGTGTCCATCCTAAAGTAACTATTAAAAAAATGAACCTATCATTCATATATTGTATGAGCCTTTTCACCATACTAATTTTAAACTTCATTTTGTATACCTTTCCATGTTTAGAAATAATAGCCTGTTAAAATGTGTTGGGCCAAATTAAGTTTTGTTGCTTCTTACTACAGAACATCATGCTACCTGTTAAGACTAGAATGTAATGGTCAATGTTCCCTGCAAGTGGTTCGAGTAAATGCACTGTTATTTATTTCTAATATATGTGTTTATTTGAGTATGTTTTATAAACATTATAAAGGTATGTTAGAATCAATTCTGCAAATAACACAAAGACTTATACCCAAACTGCATGGATTTGTTTTTATGTGTGTAAAAAATAGGTATATTCACAAATGCTTTTATATTTCATAGCCATAAGGTTGGTTGTCAATATGTTTAATATGAATGAAAGGAAAGCTTCAATAAATGAGAATATTGAGATACACGTTACATTATTAGTGTTCATAATTGGTTGAAATTATGACTGTATTATTGTAATGAAACCTAAGATTTGTACATGTAGTTCTTTAAATTATTTATTGCATAATAAAAATTCCTTTGAAAACGCCACGTTTTGATTTCTTTCATGTTCAACAAGTTTATGATAAAGTTTCAAGATGGGCTTAGTTTTAGCTATGTTCGCTACAATTTCATGATATACGCTTCAATTATTATCAGAAGATAACATTACGTCAATATTCGTGATAAAATTTGGGCTATATGTAAGGACTTCTGAATGCGAAAAAAATACAAGATATAACACCACTCATACATCATTGACCGACGAGAATAGTAATAGTTTTGTAATCATAATTATCAGTAAAAGTTTCCATGAATGAAAATTAACAAAATAACGCACTCATCACATTTATTTTAATGCTTATGTCATAGTGAATATCACTGAATAATAAGTTTTGGAAAACGCATTATTATTTTATGTGGACCAATACATATGTTTAGTGTATGTCAATATTACGTCAGTCCATATACCGAATAATTGAGAATAGTGAGATCATCCAGTTATAAAATAAGGACACTTATCAATGCAATGAAGACTTCTGAATAATGAAAATTTGTCATATACAAATATTCCTGAGCCATATTTCAAAATGGACAATAATATTACATAATTTATTGGTTAGATACTCTATTGAGTCTCTATATCGACCATCGAAACTACTTTCCCATCGTTCGACAAAGGCTTATGCAATTTGAATAAAACTTAATCCTTTAGCACATACAAATAAAATTCATAGTCTATTGTAGACTCGAACCAATTTCGAAATAAAACATTTTTTTTATTTTGATATTAACAGGGGAAAACCCTGGCAATAAATACACTTCACGCATCGTACTTAAGGCAACGAAGTTATGTAAATACCTTCATATGTTGATAACCTACATACAGATATACCAACTTATATAAATATAGATATGCCTACATATAATGTAGATAATGAAGGTCTACACCGATAACTTTTAAATCAGGTCAAGGCCTTAAAATGATGATATTATGAATCGAATCCTGAAATTGTTTAACAGGAAGGTCTAGATATAGCTGAAAGTTTCTTAATAATTTATTAAATCTAGGCCTTCATATTGATAACTTTCGCTTTCTTTCAATAAAGGTTAATCCAGAATAAGATACGTGTATATGGCACATAACGGTATGTATCGGTATATAGGGTATAATATAATACAATTATAAAAAGAAATTGATATGAATTTGGAGATTGACGGCGTACCTTTAGCTTACAACAAGTTAGACGCTTATATATATAAATACAAAGTTTGTTTCGATTTAGAAGATATCTGGAAAATTGTTTATGTGGTAGATTTGTATTGTGTCCGCTTTAATAATTCAGCTGAGTTATTCTGGTTCTAATTTCAATATTTTAGCAAAGTTTTTAAAGTTCAATTTGAATGGTTGAAATCTGGTTTTAAGAACGAAACTACATATGTATTTTCGAATCATTTGAACGTTTCAAATGATTTGATGACTCACAGGGAAGATAATATACAAAATGATATCCACAAATATATTTTATTATTTTTATTTACAATTTTAAATCATGAAAAATGATGACTTGATCAATGTTTCAAAGTTGGAAAATCCTCATTACCTAACTTGGTTAAAGATGTGCTATATTTCCATGACGATATACATGTATTTAGGTATTTAGGTTTTGAACGCAATCAAATAAACATATAGCGGTTATAAAGTTTATTTCTAATTTAGCCCTTAATTCTTACATTTAACCTAAAAATCGAGGGTCAACCCAAACATCAGACAATTTGAGTTATGAAGACAAAATGATTTAATAAAGATGTATTTCTTACAACAAATTACATGATTCAAACTTATTTAAAACGTTACTAACTGTAATTAGTAGCATAAACTTGATAATTTGTAGCAGTTAAGATTCCAGAAGTACATGAAGTAGCCAAGTGTGATTCATTTAAATATGCGGTCATAATTACTTTATAACTTATAGAATTTGGTTTGTTTTACATTAAATATTGCTATACAAAATATTTTAAATTAATATCACCACATATATATATATATATATATCAAAACACGCGAAAATGAATAGCAAATACAAATGTATTTTGAATTGCTTCCCAATGTCTCAACTTTCTTGACCATTTGTTATTTGCAAAATCACGATAAATGCCTTGATAATTTATATTGTCGCAGTATATACAGATATGTTGATTCAAATATTTACAAATTAATATGCAATCAAATAAATTTAGCGAAGCGCATTTATAAGTGGATCAAAATTAATAACTTTTATTTTGGCATTCCCATAAAATTACATCGATACATAAATTCTATATCTACAATGATGTAGACAGACACTTGCGGAATATACTGCGATTGGTACAGATTTCAGAGAAAATATAGTTAACACTGGGAAATTTGATTTACTATATTTTCTCAATATTTTTACATCGATCGCAGTAAATTTTGCATATATCTACATGTACCATTAATATTTAAATATTGCAACTACAGCTAAAACCCTGATCGTTTGAAGTACTCAAACATATAAAAGGGATAAATCATAGCAAAACAGATTTTCAAATTAACCAATTACAAATTCGCCAGGAAATTTTGAATATATCTGGACCGATATCCTCTGCTTAGCCCTTACCGTAAACTCAATCCATTTTCACACTGTTTGCATCAAATTTTAAGGATACGATTAAGGTTAAGGATATGATTTAGGTACATGATAGCGGAGAACTAAATAGGTCCTGATATTAAACAGAACTGTAACTTAACCAAAATGAATGACAATCAGTTGTGTTCCATGTGAACTGCATTTGCTGTAGGCTGCTATGTGTAATTTAAGCTTAAATCCAATTGCAAACAATATGTGTACCTGGCCATATGTCAAAAGAGTGATAAGCGATTTAATTAACTGAAACAAAATAAGTGTGTTTCAAGTTCAAAACGGACATTTAGTGCATACATTAAATACGAAATCGATCAAATTGTAACTGGACCAGCACATAGAAAAGTACTTGCATAAATTAGCAAAGTTTCAAAGTCATTCAAAAATATCATATCTAATATTAGGACTTCAGAGCTTTAGTAGTAAGAAATGTTAATCTTTATAATATCTTTTTCCCAAGTTATCTAAATATCGTGGTTTTTTTCTAATCATAAGTAATATCGTAGCAATTTGCTGCAGGCGCGAATTTAGTGGAGGGCGTACCTGGTGCCACCCCCGAACCCCCACCCCTACCCCCCCCCACCGTTCGCCCTTATATGTAATACAAAAAGAAAATTGATAGTCCCTATAGTGTTGATAGTCCCTATGCAAAAAATGATACTAATTTTAGTTTTTGAAACCCTTCAAATTTGGAACCTGGATCCTAAAACAGCTATAGCCTTGACAAGTGCTGATCAATCCGCTTAAAAAAATAGGGCCTCATTTTGGGACGATAGCACAATTTGGTTTCGTTCTCTGGTATATGCGTATGTTTCCTTACATATGAAATTGAAGTTTCAGTTTTCGAAAAATCCATTAGTGCGGACTGGATGTCAAGTTAATCTTACTGTATTTGAACTAAATATGAGATTTGGGTCAAAGAAACTTGATGTACCCTGGTAGTTTTGCAATGCTAACAAACACAATTATACATATTATATTATAATGAGCATTGAGAATTTAAGGGACGAGGTTGAGTTAGGGGTTTAATTTAGAATGAGTGACTGTTATGTCTAATTCTGTTTAAGAAAAGCGTGAATAAAAACATGTAAAGTCAGGTTAACATATTCTGCATGGATATATTATCACGTGGTTCCTCGTTTCATTGTTATTGGCAAATTAGAAATAATCTATTTTTGCGACTTTTTTATTACATAATCTGATCATTCGAAAAAGGTCAATAACTCTTAAATAACCCAAAACATATATAAAGATACTTTGATAGTTTCTGTTTACCCTTATTCTATTCGCATTGAAAAGAAACATGAATAAATCTTGAGGCATTCATAAAATAGAATATAATATGAATTATATCTATTAAAGAGTACAGATATTTATGATACTTTTTACATCAATATTTATACATTCATGTTTATAGATTAAGACATCAGATTTCCAAGAAAATCCATTTGTTTACATCTGCAGTCCTAAGCACAAGATATAGCACCAATTCACAACATAATCACATAGATGACGACTTCCGTGCAATAAAGACTGTAGCTTGAATCTTACCAATTTAAGAAAATGGGCTCTATATAATATAGAGTCTTATTTAAGGTATTTAATCGATGTTAACAATTTTAAACATAAGATTTTTATGCAAATACCGTAAGTAACAGCGGTGTAATAATTTGGCACTTTTTTGCACTGAAGACGCCATAAACCTCTACTCAAATGGCACTATATCGTTGAATTATCTTTTTAAATGTCACATGTATCTTGAAACATATTCATATAATCATACAAAGGAACTGACTAGAAAAGACACATAATAGATATATAAATTAAGAGCTTTTAGCACATGACGTAACAAAAATATTTACCATTTTAAGTTAGTAATTATATATCAATCAAATTTAATAGTTAAGATTTTTTTTTCAAAAAATCGTTAGATATGTGTCAATTCTAAGAATGATAATCTATCATAAATAAAAATGAAATTCAATATTGATATAAATTCATCGAAACCTAACCCGTAAATTTACTATTGCATAAATAGTATGCATACTTGTATTAAACATGTATACTTGTGCTTAAAATTCAAATAATTTGAACCATCATATTCTAAATTATTAATCTGAAAAATCCACCTGACAGCTTTACAGCATCAAGTATCATGAAGGCAAATTGAGACCTGCCGGAAATTTGTATCATTATCATTGAAATGAATTATCAAATTAAATAGCTGCTCTCTAGTGAATTCTAACATAAGCATCTATACATTAAATAAGATGGTTTATTCTGTATACGGATAAATTTAGTTGGGTTATAACGTGTCAAAAAAGTGTTTTAAACAAACCAAAATCCAGTGCTAGCCAAAAGTGTCAACTCAATACCTCTCGCTAAACGCTGCGCAAGTATGTTAACTCGAACACAAAAAACGACGCCATAAGTTTTTTAATTAGATACATAAGCGGAAATATTTCGCTATAAACTGTTAAACCCTACAATAAGATTATAAACAGAAAATAAACAATTTAGCATTATCACGAAAACGCATCTTGAAAAAAAAAAAAAAAGAAATAATAGCTGCATTATAAAAGAATTCTACATGTAAGTTTTCGTTTCGCTTTCATCAAGTTCGGATTAATTCCCATTTTTCTTTAACTCTAAAAATAGAAATTACACGTTTTCTGACGTCATTTCCTCTTCCGCTTCTTGCTCCACTGTGATTGGCTGAGAGGAGGAAGAGACAGGATCGGTCATTTCTAATGCCTGAGGATCCCCGTCGTTGAAACTCTGATTACTCGAGCTCTTGACAAGTTTCGTCAGCCGCTCCGTGGCGTTTTCGCTTTCCGATGACATTTGTTCGATTCGTGATAGATCGGCCGATATAGGGCTTTCACCCAAAACTGGGGGCGATTTGCTCATAAATGGAGGAGGCGGATGGGAATGTTGTTGCTGTGAGGATTTGTTTATGGGTACGGCGTTGTCGGATTGCTCTGATTCTGATTTGCGATCGGATCCATCTGTTTCACTTTCTCGCCTTGTACGTTCATTATCTTTGTGCATCAACGAATCTGGGTCAACCGAACTGCTCTTCTCAGATACGGCAATTGAAACACCCTCTGCGCGATCCACGGACGTATGCGATGTTTCACTCAAACTTCTTATACGCTGCTCATCCGATGGCGGAAGTAACTTGGGCGAATCAAGAGCCGTGATCGAGACCGGATCCACCATCGATGTATCACAGGAAATAACAAGCGAAGCCGTCGGCGCTTGGGCCGGAGTCAGAGTTTTAGGACCGCTCATCGAACGCGGTCGCTGTTCCGTTTCGATCAAATTCGATACCGCTTCCGGTTGCAGGATATGCGTGTCTGATCGCGACGCTAACGCGGTTTCTTCGGCCGCCGCCGCTGGGCTATCGGAACGCGTTCGCCGCAAGCGCTGCGTTTGCGGGGAGGCGGTTGGGCACCCATCGATATTTCTGACGCGACTCGGTGATTCGTGCGAGCGGTTGGACCCGGTACTGCTCGATCGCGAGCCGCGCCCTCTCCGCGGCGATTTTGATCGCGTCATTCCCGGTTTCCGGTCCGGGCTGTTTGATATGCTACGGGAAGGAGTTACTTGTTGGCGGCTGTCTTTGAATAACTCCCGTGTACCAAGAAGCAACTTACTCGCTTTGGCCGACATCTCATCTAATTGCGCATCCGATTGTTGCTTTTCCGCCGAAGTAGATGACGAGCCATAATATTTCGATAAACGCTTCTGCCGGACTACTTCCGCACTACTTTTTAGTTGCGCTGCGGATCCGGAAGATCCAGATGCAAGTTCTTTCAACGTCACTTCCGCTTCGACCGCTTCCTCCACCGAACCCTCCGCGACCATACCGCGATCCATGCGCTGAGACCGAACCGGAAGCTGTCCATCGTTGGATTTCCGGTCTTCGTCAGCAGCCGCAACGCGCTGCGGTTTGCCGCCCGCTTGGCGCCGCAATACTACGCCGCCCGGGGCGTTAGTGTTGCGGCGACCACCGGAAGTGCCGGGTTTTTGTTGTTGTTTTGATCGACCACGTGCTGCGCCGGAAAAGGCGGGAGATTGGTCGACACCGGCGAACACGGAGCGCTTGACGGCAGAGTCGCTTTGTTGCTGTTGTTGACGGGACTTGCCAACTTGGTGACTTCGACCTATGAAGAATATCATGATAATGATAATGGGAAAATGAGAATGGGTATATGAGTAGGTGAGAGTAGTCAAATATATTATCGATTTTTACATTTATCTTTAAGAGTTATTAAGGAAACTGTTCATCAAAATCCGTTCTACTCTAAATATCCACGCACATATACTGTATCTTAAATGCTTACGACATACATGTATATGAAAATTGGATAAAGGTGAGTCTTGTGAACAAGAATGTCGTAACATTTAAACTCAGTTCCAAACAGCAAGAGTTCCCATATCAGGCATGAGAACCTAATTATTCATTTATTTGTCGCATACCTGGAACGGACATAGGCGAAGACGATCCTGATGCCGAGGCATGTTGTATAACTGAAGTCTGGGCCATACCCGAGCCACCCGTGTGATGATACATGGAGCTCACGATGTGTGCTGGCAATTCTAATAGGCGCGCGATCATCTGCATCTTACCTGAAAAGAGATAGAGAAGCTTGGGTAAAATATATGATAGGACGAGGTAATATACTCAAGATTCGCAAAACCAACATATCCCGGTACACATCAAACATGCAAATATAAAGCAGATTGGAAAGGGGTTTATGCCGATCCAATTGAATGGTATAGTCAATTCCCTAATTGCAATACTGCGTTTCATTTTTAAATGCAAGCATTTCTTTTACAGGCAACAGACCGGGAATGTCGCGATCAAAATCGCCAAGGAGAGGACGCGGATCGCGATCAAGCAGTACCAGTTCCAATCGCTCGCACGATTCTTTTACAGGCAACAGACAAACGTAAATTATTCTTTTGGGTCACAAGTAGGGCATGCGCAAAAATAAGTGAACTAAAACACTAGAACACTAACCATTTCCTGAAACATGTGTAAACTACAGAAAAAAAAGTATAGGAAAACAACTTTTTGTTCAATTCAAAATCATGGTTAAGTGGATCATTTATAACAATCGAGTAGAATTTGATTGTTCGAAATAAAAGTTTCGTAGACGCCTGGGAACAAACAAATGTTTGAAAATTTGGAAGATCCCCTATGCTCCATCTTGACAAATGTGTAGCAAATACATGTAGTTATCTGTCAATTTGGTAGTGATAAGCAACTACATGTAGTTATCGGTCAATTTGGTAGTGAAAAGCAACAACATGTAGTTATCGGTAAATTTGGTAGTGAAAAGGAAACTAGAATTCTAAATTTTATGAAGCTAGAGGAAACGAAACTATTTTTTGTAAATTTCAAATAAATCATCCCTTGTATTGTAACCCAATTTAAATGTTTTTAAACTGCAAACTTTAAACACCTGTGTATTTGCCCAGCTATAAAATGTGTAATTGAGCAAACGCTTATAATAATATTTAGTGCATTTACCTGAAAGACCTAAACAAGGAAGTGTAAATAAACCCATATTTCAAACTGTTTAAGCTCTAATAAAAATCTTGATGAGTTATTATATCAGGTGTAACCACCATAATTCAACAATTCTATATCGACATATGGACTATATTTAGCCATGTTAAGTTAATATTGTTGTCAATTATCATCGAGGGACCCTTAACTTATCAATATTTATTATGTCCGTGTATTTTTGTACAAGATACATGTTATTCGTTTGAGAAACCATGTATTATTGACCGTCAAAAGTTGATACACGAAAAAGGGTGTAATGAGTCTAATCTTGATATTTGTTATTATCTCAGAAAACATTAACAGATGTCATGTGCCCGTTCATAATAACTTTTTTATTTATTTCTAAAATATAACCCGGTTATCTAATAAGAAGTGTTAACGAAGTATTTTGTAATGTTTACATAACCTGAATTTGGGTAAATTTAGCGAGGTATCTTCATTTTCGCTTTCAATAAAATAAGGTAAATCTAATTTCATACGGATTTTTCGCAATTTGAATTTAAAACCATATGGTTCAATTGGTTCTTTAATCAATATGAGCACTTCATTAACTTCTTCGCGCTAATCTTGCATTTTTTGACCAAATTACGCAGACACAAACGAATCCATGAGAAAAGCCCAGTGGAGAAAAGCCTAGGTGGAGAAAAACCCAGGATTTCTGTACACTAGGAGAAAAGCCCAGCATTATTTTGTCAAAAGTGGAGAAAACCCAGTTGTTTTATGTATCATAACTTTAAAATACATATTATTTATTTTAACATTTAAGAATTAGGAACCGTTTTTTTTTACAACACTTTAAAAATTCGGTTGCAATTTAGAAATTGACACAAAGTGCTTTGAGTTAAACAGTTCACTCAACAGTTCAAAGCAACTTTTAGTGAAGCGTTCGCGATCTCGATTGCAATTGTGCTTAGGGTTTTCGCGTGTGAGTTTGCTTTTATGTTTTGATTGCAATGGGGTCGAAAGTGGATTGCAATTCAGACAAGGGTCGATTTCGCTTTCATGTTTTGCTTGCAAACTTGTTATTTAAGCTTTTTTGTTCTGATTGCATTTTCTTGATAGCTTTGTCGATTTTCTATGATGATATGAAAGGGCTTTTCATGTATAATAAAGGTATGAAAGTGACATTTGATGCTTTTGAGATTTTCATATAAGACTCATTGTTTGTAAATCAAAATTTAATTTTAAAATGCCAAAGCTTTAGTCACATGAAATTAGAGTATATTAATCCCACTATTTTTGCAATGACTTACATTACATTGGTTATATAAGATTTATTAATACTGGGCTTTTCTCCACTGGGATTTTCTCCTACTGGGGTTTTTTCCACCTGGGCTTTTCTCCACTGGGCTTTTCTCCACTGGGGTTTTCTCCGCTGAGGTTTTCTCCGTCCACCGACACAAACACATCTAGAAAACTACAATACCAGCACTGCCTTTTTGCTACGGTATACTACCCCATTACCGCTATAATCAATTCCACTGCCTGGCTTTAAATCCGTCACTGGACAAACCCTGCTTGAATTAGTGTGAGGCGCAAAAAAAAACTCACGTTGCCTGGCGCTTAGTCAGTCGCTGTTTGGCGGCCATACACATGATACAGCAAATGTGGTCATTAAATTGGAA
>LQRL01115390.1:0-11706 GCA_001703475.1 Hydroides elegans
TAGTGACCACACAATTTGCTGGTATTTTAGAGATGTTCCAGCGCAAACTAATCAAGTTCATAAAGGGATGAAAGGCAAAATATTAGCAATTAAAAAAAAAGTGTTTATAAAATTTTCAAGACGAATTTAGGCGACATGTGAACTGTCAAAGGTCCATTAGACAAATTGCCCTTTAATTCATTTTGCCGATGATTATGATACCATTTATTATTAAAATATGAAACTATGAAGTATGTTATAATTCATTGGTGTTAATAGGCATTTAGCACGTAAAGTATCATTTGTACCAACATTAACCATTATTAAGTCAATCACGCGATTTTGAATTTGCCACTTTTTTGCACTGGTTCCCATTCCCATCTGTGATGTATTTCGCAATATCATGAAAATCAATTTCAATAAATCAACAGTCATTGAAATAATCTCTTAAAATCCATAAATTATTTATATATTTCAACATGAATGGTCACATATGTTCTTTCAAACATCTCGAATATATTTTTGTTTCGAACATAAATTTGTAACGATTCGACATGGATTATCTCTATGTAAAATTCACGAAATTTCATAAGTGCCTTCATTTATTAAAAAAATAAACGAACAAGCTAAAAAATACAATAAATTTACATAACAAAATGTCAGTAATAATAAAAAAAAAAAAATATGAAAAACTGTATCAGTTTTGGGCGATTTTGGGCCAATGTTACGGTAACAAAATATAGCTGCGGAATTAATGAAAATAAATGTTGACACAAATGATCCAAACCGGCATAAGTTATCCTTGATATTTTCAAGGTATAATACTAAGTGTTGGATTTAAACATACCATGTTAATTTTATGGTCGTAGCCTTCTTGGCCTCGTAAATTTTACATTTGTGTCAAGATTTACGAGTACGATAGCCAAATTTAACAAGGTTCTAAACAAACTCCGAAGGAAAAATTCATTGAGGACAAAATCTCCGCAATTTTGCCAGCTAGTACAACATCCCCGCAATACCTTTGTCGGGGTGGGCAAAATCACGCAACTGATATGCAGGGGTGGATATAACACTCTCCACACTCGCCATGGCGAGTGAAATTTTCGATTGGCGAGTGTGAATTTGAAATCACTCGCCACATCCTGGCGAGTGTAAAATTTACCGTAAAAAAAAACAACATTTTCCAAAAAATGTTGATCGAATCTTTCTATTATAAATAATTCAAATTCAATCCCAATTAGGAGGTCACATTTAAGCGGATTTAATTTTGCATATTATTTTCACCTCCTGGCGAGTGTAAATATTCGCTGGCGAATGTGAAATTTGACTCACACGCCAGATTGGCGAGTGTGAAAATTATCTTATTTCCACCCCTGGATATGTATATATATATACATATTTTTTCAACAACTGTAATTTAATTTAACTATAATATAATTTAATTTAACAGTATCATACTTCTATGACAAGTCTGTTCAATGATACAATTGTATATCTTGTATTGTATAGTGATATTGTAAAATCAGTGAATAAACATTTTGAATTTGAATTTAAATTATTATCATTATTATTATTTGTTACTATACGAGGTTCCGGGCTTCAAGGCGGCCCGGGCATCACGGTGGCCCGTTCTTGATTTCTCGCAAATACCTAATTTTTCCAGGAACTGTTTAATGCACAGTAGCTGTCTCTATAAGCTGTATAATGTTTCCATTCAACAACGTTCCTTAAACGAAGCACAAAAATATTCTGATACACGCTGTTTAGTAAGCTTAATGCCTTTTGGATTTTGAATACAGCAGTTTTGAAGGACAGGTGTGGGTGGGCCGCCCTAAAGGGCTCTGCTGTTACCCATACGGATCGCAGATATTAAGTGCTTGCTTACCAAATCGCGGGGATTCAGTCCTGAATGGATTTTGTCCTCCGGGGATTCTGTCCTTGCACCATTAGATATATTACAAGAAGCAAGGCCCAAGTTTCGTTATGAGAACATGTATGACAGGGGTGCACCTTAACCCAAAATCGAAGACGCGAGCCCTATTTTTGCAGGTATTTGTAATGCAATGGTTAATTAAACAAAAGTCAATAACAGTATTGAGAAGATAAAATTGCATTATCATGAATTAAAGCAGTTTGCCTATACATTGTATATAATATTTGAAAAAATATCGAACGCATTCGCCCCATATTTCAGGTCAAAACTGAGTCAGCAAGTATGAGCTGCACGAAACTGAACGTGTTTGTGGTTGTATGGGGTGCAGTCGAAGTTGTGCTCTTTGCTGGCATCATTTTCGGTTGGGCATCGCTCGTGTATGTCTATAAACAAGAAGGATTCTTCAACTACGTGTGTGTCGACAATCCCGACCCGGATCCAGATCTACTTCCGGTCATCGATGGCTCATCCCAAAACGTCACTTCCGCTTATGTCGCTTATGACCTTGTCACTACACCAGCTGTGACCTTGAATAATAACAGTGCTAATACTTCAGAAATAAGGTCACGCCATATCACATGTGCTGAACAGGATGTGACCTTTAACCTCATTTATGTGCTCGCTGTTGTACTAAATGGCGTGTCCAGCTTTCTGAACGGTGCATTATGGGATAAATTTGGAACGACGTTTATGCGTGTTATTGGCATGTAAGTTTTGTTATTTCATTGATTATTATGTATTCATTGATTCAGCAAAACATGATTGAAATGTGTTTTAATGTTATCAATGTGATCTTAAAGATATAAAATAGATAATGTTCCTATTGCGATTTGTATTTTCTATGAGAATAATAAGTTATCTGCTAGCCGGATTTACCCGATAGTCAAATTCTATATCAATCCTTTTATCGAACCATTGTAGGTTGACGTTCGTCCCTGGTCTGTTATTGGCTGCGTTCGCTTCAAACGGTAACTACTTGTTCAAGGCTTTTAGATTATTGTTCTATATGTTATATTTTGGAACTTTGAAAATCACTGGTTCTTATCGTTATACTTATTGGTATGTTATCCATTCCCGTTCCCAAACTGCACATTATTTTCCTCTCAAAATTTGGTAAGGAATCTATCCTTTTACACTTCAAGAACTATTAGTGCCGTATTTTATTGCCATTGCTCATCGACGGAAGCTATAACATAATGATTGTATTTGCATGCGCCTTTCCCCCGCTCCCTACCCATATCTATTCCCTTTGCAATTAATACCTACATAATACCTTCATAATTCGTTTATCCCTTTTCCAGCGCAACCCCACCTCCTCTACCCTGCCACCATCCTTATTGCCTACGGCGGTTATGCGACCTTGATGACCAACCTACAACTAGGAAACCTCATTCCCAAGTTCCGATCCACCATCATCTCACTATATTGTGGAGCCTATGACTCGAGTGCATTCGTACTTGTATTTGTCAAGGTAGGTTAAATTGGAGCTTTTGTAAATTTGATGATAAATAAATTGAAAGATGTTCAACGTAGCGTTGTCTGAGGCCTAAAAATCCCGTAGTGTATTTCTGGAAATAAGATGTAGTGTGAGCTATTTTTACGGAAATTATTTTATTAATTGTTCATCAAATATTTTATAAATTATGGATATTAATGCGGTTAAACTTTAAAGTGAAACTTTGAACCAGCTATGTAGAAACTTCTTTTTCGGTGCCCTTTAAACTAATTTGTAAATAGAAGCATTATATTCTAATTCCAACACCATCGAGCCAATTCAGAACGATTTTGCTCTTAACGCAATGTTGCATACACCCCTTCTAGTGCTAGCCTAATAAGTTTTATAAAGCAAAATCTGGTTTTGATTTGACAGTGGAGCTATGATGCGGGCATGCCGATCCGCTACGTGTTTTTCGCGATGGTCGCTGTGTACTCGATGGTAGTGGTCAGCACCTTCTGGTACATGCCTAAGACGCGCATTCCGTTTCCTCTACCACCCGGATATAGAATGAATCTCAGCTGCAGGTATCGGTTGTGCTTATAAAGTTGCTTATACAGTTGCGTATATATAAAATATTAATAATAAAGAGTAAAATACTCATGGATAATAATGAGGGAGTAAAGTTAAATATTTAACTTAAACAAATATAGCGTGTAACACATCGCTTTTAATATTTGATTTATACTGAATTGGTGCTGAGGTTTGAATTATGAACCATGTTGTGAATTATATCATTCGAATAGAATCACGTTTAGATAAAAATCGTGACCATTTTCTTTTTCAGTTAAATCTCCTTTTGATCTTGTGATTTCTATTTAATCACCTCATTATATTTGACATTTTTTTTGACATAAATCAATATAAACAATTAAACATGTAATTTGCAAAGAATATATCGATTATTTTTTTGCATATACATGTATATCGATTTTTTTATGCTGATTATTCAAAACAGGAAACAAAGTAAATCCGCCAAATACCACACACAAACCCTCGAGTTAACCGAAGGCGAATCTGCAATGAGCCGAGCGGCACAGAACAAAGCACTTTTAATGGATGGCAAACCGGAAGAGGCAAAGGCTATGGTCAAAACAGCGCCACCGCAAGTCAACCCGGAACCGGTGCCCTTCACCAAGGAGATGCTGTCCGTCATGTTTATACTGGATATGGTGAGTTTGTTGCTTTGCTTTGACTTTGTGTTAATGGATATAAATAATCTCGATAAGCCTGAGACTCCCGTCCTGAGATTTTTTTCTGCTCTTAGGTTACACTCAAATTGCGTGTGCATTGCATTTTTTTACAGCATATAAGAAAAATATGTGTATACTATAGTATTTTTCGAAATTTGGATGGATTATTATTTGCTTTATGTTTGATATTTACATGGTACAATTTATGAAATTAAGTGTTTTTCATACATTTTGAATAATGCTTCAAGTCAAATTATTGATTCTAATTTCGTCATATGAGTGTTTAAATTACTGGTAGAAATGTTCCAACAATTTTCCTTTTATTTTGTTACATTTTCTAGCTCTGGCTTTCCTTGATGCGTCTCCAAAGCTGGAGTTTCATTGGTCGCCTCAATCCGGCGCTCGACCGACTTTCAGGCGGGGATGAAGAAATAGGTAAACGCATAAAAATATTATTTGTTTATGATTTAACAATAAACGATTTAATATTAAATCTTATATAACTGAAATGTAAATTGATTTTGGCACTGTTTTCATGTGTTACACATGGAGTAACATAATAGACTCTTGAACTAGTAAAACACCTTGCAGGCGCGGATTTAGAGGGGGCGTACCCGGCGCGCGCCCCCTGTTCGCCCTTATATGAAAGACCAAAAAAATAAATAAACTGTTTGCGCCCTGGATCCGCGCCTGCCTTGGTATTAATTAGTGTAACATTGATTTATAAAATGTTATGTGTTTTTTTTTCTTTCGTTAGCATGAAAAAATACAGGAAAATAGTCATGTTTTAAAATATGTGTTTATTATTCAACTTTTTCCATCTGTCTAGTGACTCAATGTTCATGGTTAACAACAAAATAACATGAAATTTCACATTTAATCCTTACAAACGATCGGTCATTTTGTTAAATAAATTATATCATTTTATCATTTCGATTTCAGTTGGTCACTATACTTCAGTCTATGCCTCCATGCAGTTCTTCGGAATTTTCCTGGCGCCTCTCAGTGGGCTCCTTATGGACCGAAAGAAGGGAGAGAACTGCCCGCCACAACTCAAAAGAATCGGTAATTTACGTTTCGTTCTCTATTCATATGTCAACCTTTTAATATATTATATAACTTATATGTTATAAGTAACAATATGGTTTATTGAAGGATTCACTTGATTGCTACAACATAATGAGAACATGATTATACTTTTCAGATAATACATGTTATGAGCATTTGCTTTTAAAAAAACATGTCAAAAATAAATCATACAAAATAAGAATTTGAATCAGAATTAAAAGTAATATCACATCTGATTCTTCAATTTGGCTCATTCTCTTTCTTTATGATAGAGATAATCCTTACGCTTATTATGTTTTTTTTTTAATCGATGATTATTAGCAAATACAACATTATAATTTAAAAATTCCCGCTTTCTTTTTTACAGAGATGATTGAAGTCTGCATAGCTTCATTTGTCATCGACAACACTGCCGGGCTACTTTTGGCCATCACAATGACCATCCCGGTACTAGAAGTGCAATATGCGTCGTTTGTGTTCAGCGTGCTCCATCGCGCGTTATTATATGGACCCAATTCCGCTTTTATCGCCCAGGCGTAAGTACACGAGTACTTCCATTTTTTCGCTCAAAGTTAATGGCAGGGTTGTTGTTGTTGTTGTTGTTGTTGTTGTTGTTAAAACAATCCGTCAATCATCACTCCGCTGGGATAAATTCGAGAGTAAAAAAGAACAATGAAAAACAAAAGAATAAGAAAGTAATTAAGATGAATTAAGGGCATTTTCAGTCTGTAAATCACATATAGGTTCACGGCTAGAAACTGGAAAAGATCTGCTTTGCAATGACTGTGTCCCCAGCTTGAAGTCTCGAGCATAGCCCTTGAAATCCCAGCATTTCATGAAAAAATTATAAAAATTACAAATTCTTTAATTAACAAACTGTGGATTACAAAAAGGCAACTTTGCTTAACAGGTTCACGGCGAGTAACTTCGGCAAGTTGTTCGGTCTTGCGATGACTGTGTCCGCAGCTCTCAGTCTAGTGCAGTACCCGCTCTTTATTCTACAGGAAGAGGTGCTAGGGGGAAATCCACTTTATGTAAGTATGAACTCGAGATATGGATACATTGTATAAGCATTGAGAGCATTGCTTTCATACTCACACTTTGAAGCTTAAAATTAATCGACAGAAAATGAAGTCAATTCGCTTTATGTTAGTAGAAAAGTGTGAAATCTTGTGCAAGAAGTACACGTTCTTTTACTTGATGAACGAATATAGTTTAAACAAAAATAGTCACATAAATAGAATTTAGCCCAGCCTATGTGAGTGTAGGCTAGTGATTTGGTTGGGCATTAAGACAATGTTATTATTTTAAAACAGAAAAGCGGAAAAAACTCTTGATTTTAGTTTTAACTTATCGAAATATGATTTAGTTTCGTTTGATATCATTGATGTATATTTCCTGTAAAAGAACGTATGTATCAATATTCAAAAATGATCTATTAACAAAGGTAAATGAAATAAAAAACATTTGCGTTAAGCACAAAATAATCCTGTTGTTGTTGTATTTTGTAGTTCAACATCTTGATCCTTGTTCTCATGGTGCTTGCCTACGCCCACCCTCTCTACATCTGGCGCTGGTGTCGAATCAAGCGGCGCGAATTCGAACAATCGCAACTCGCTAATGGACACAACTAAAATGCCCGGATTATAGGAGGGGCAGAAATTGGGGTTTGGGATGGGGTATAAATGCAAAATATAAATTCAGACCACTTGTCAAATGCGTTTGCTCGAAAAAAGACAAAATTTGTCCTTGGATTTTCGGTTCGGGTACCCGAAATGTTGCATTATCGTAAACACATCAACTTTTTCTTTTTGAAGGGGATCGTTATGTTTCTGTCAAAGCCTTCACATAATGTTTTCAGTGTGATTTAAAATTAACATGATTTTTCAATCTATATTATATTCGATTGTAAATCTACGGCATATCCTCCGGAGAAAATGTTAAAGATACCTTAGTGAAATCGTGTTCTGAGAACTTCGTGTCGGGTATCGGGTCGGGCCAGGTATTGGCTTCGGGTGTTCGGGTAGCAAAATACCCGACCCGACACAGCCCTAATTTTAAGTGTAGGATATGAAAATAAAGCGACACAAATCGGTATGACCTCAATCGTACCGCATTCAAAATAATCGCAACCCGCCAACGGACATAACTAAAACAAATGGGCTGCTGGGGTGTAACAAACATAAAGGATTCCGTCGATTCTGCTGCCAAATTTACTTATGAAAATCCCATATATGATCATTACTTTAGGTATCCTTGGAGTGAGTGGAAGGCTAAGTTTGTATGACTCAAAATCAGAGTATTATGATCGGTCCATTCGCGTTAAAACAATCCCCCCCCCCTCCACAATAATAGGAACAGCTTAGAAAATTGTTACATGGAGGGATGGACCAGTCGTTAAGGCTCTAAAGCCAAAGAAATCAATTAGTCGAAAGACCAGCTAAATACATGTAGATATTCCCCTGGTGATATATACGCCTCCAAATTGCAAATCACTGATAACCAAACCGGATTTGTATAACTTATCATGCGTTGATGGCGCCGTAAGCAAATCGCGAACAAAGATTTTTGAAAAGTGGGATATACAAGTATATTTTGTTAATGTTTTGTTGGTGTTATTTGAATTGTCACAACATTGTTTTTGTTGCAGTTAGGTTTGTTTGTGTGTGTGTTTATTAGTGTATAATTGTTTGCACATTTTGTGTTCGTTGTCAGTATTTTCATTCCAGTGAAATAGTGTTGATCTTTATTTACACAAGTATTGTTTTGATGTGTTTCATTTAATGTTTCTTTTAAGGCTAAACTCTGTATAAAGCTTGATCTAATAAAATTCTATCTAACGAAATGTTACTTTCAGATTACATTTTTATGGATTGATTAGATTTTTAGCAAATCGTGACTCCTCAGATCATGAAAAATCAAGGTATAGACGAATCGTATTATAATACATGTAGTAATAATAAAAATTGTCATATTTCGCTCTCTGGAATATGGAGTCTGGGATATTTAGCCTCATACATTATCTGTGCCATCGAGGGACCAAATGAAACGTATGGTTTGTAAATATTGTGTTTAGTTAGAAAATCATGAAGAGTAAGATCCATCTTAAGGAGAAGAATGAAGGTATAATCAAAATTTAACATATATTTAACATGTATATTTGATCGGGTAACTATTTCGTATATACAATGGGGTAGACCCCTATTATGTTGATTGAATCATGCATTTTGATCAATAAAATCAATTAATTGTTGATATGAAATCTGACGAAAAAAGATAAGATGTATTTTGCAAATTTTTGATATCCGAGTATCAATGATAGTTCGTAATATGTATTCAAGGAAGCATAATTTGTTCATAGTACTCATTTACCTTAATATCTGCTATACTTTTATGATTGGGATATAAACAATAATGACATATTTCATTGAATTTAATCATTTAAGTACAAATGCTTAAAACCATTCTAAGTATAATTTTAAGTTATGAATATGTTCATATGGGAATTCTTGATACAATATGAATATCACTTTGCTGTCTAAAAATATATCCCCGTCCACGATAATAAGAAATATATTTTCTATGAAACTAAACTGCTACACATAATGTATTGAAGTAAGTAAGTAATGCATATTTTAATACATATTTGTAAATAAATATTATAAGTTTGCACACAAAAGGTTTGATGTCAAAATATTGCCTTAATTCAGACGATTTCATCTTTACTTTTAATGAAAATAAATACGGTTGTAATTATATAAACAGTAAACTAAAAAAAAGTCTAATGCGGCCTTAGTTATATTCTGCGATAATGTTTTCTCAAGTGCTTTGAATATTTCCTTGTTATATGCAATTGCAGTAAGCCATGGTTAATTAGATATGTAATTTTATATATGAAGCTGGTAAAAGTGTATTTCATAGCAGAAGGTTGTGATAGTGTTTAATCGAATTTGATAGCCATTTTTTATGCATATGGTATATAGATAGATATATATATATAAATCTGTTTCTGTAGATGTTTGTTCATGACTATTTTTTGGATAAAGTTTTGATATGAGCGAGATAACGATATTTAATACTCTACCTTATATTTGTGTTATACTTATACCTGTCGATTAGTCCTCATTTATATTGTGATTATTGCTTCAAGGCCGTCTTTAAAAAAGACAAATTTCCATGTAAGTCATTTGCCTTATAAACAGAATACATATATCATACATATATTAAACTCACTGAAGTTGCACGTTTGAAATAATCGCATAATCAAATCTAATTTTGGATTTAACGGTGGGTCCGTCCAGGAAATCGTATATGTTTCTTATATATTAGATCAATGTTACGATATGATAATGTATAAGAGTTATTGGGTTAACTGTCAATTAAATGCATAAAAGTAAAAGCACATGGAAGCATCATTGTATTAAGAGTTATTGGGTTAACTGTCAATTAAATGCATAAAAGTAAAAGCACATGGAAGCATCATTGTATTATACTTATATGCTAAAAGTCACATTCAAGTAACTGAATAAATGTTGTGGACCGATATTGTTAAACTGGCTTTCGATTCGAGTTTTATATATTAAAGTCGAAAGGCGAAAAATGTTTAACCCAAGTTTTTTCAGAGGCATTATTCAAATTTTATGTTAAGATAATTAATATATCACTTCTCTTCGTGTAAGAGTTGGAAAGACCACGTTTTCTGGAAAAAGGAAAAAAGTAGAGTCATTATGAGTAGATATCAATCATCGCATTTATTATATGAAGACCTCATTGCCTTAAACATACAAAACAATACAAAAGAACATATTAAAATGGCTAAGGAATTTTCATGCGTTTTATTAGGAGATAGAAAGCAGTTCCGAATTACATGCCTCCATTTCTAGCAATGAAATTAAGTATATTTTCTCGATTCCAGTTGTTAAACTAACTAAAACTTCTCTACTAATGGAGTCATATATGATTGAACTAGGTAACATAGAATTAATTATTAATTATAGAATACACATTGCGTAAAATGGCACGCTCTAGAATACACCGGGGAAAATTGGGAATGATTGGGTTAAGAATAAGAGAAATTGATTTCATTGATACCCTGGTGTCTATAGGTGTCTAGCACTCGAGTAGACCTCACCTCTATCTTATAAAGGGTCTTTTTTGAAGGACAAGCATATAAAATAAAAATTCCATTAGTTCAAACAATTCGTAGTCTTTGGTTGCGGTGCTAGATATGCTTGTTCACCAAATGTCTATTTATGAGCTTCATAGTCGGCCTAACATGATTGACGCCGATGCGATGTCGGAACGTAAAAGGTCGTCCGAAGGTCTTTCATTTGGCCCAAATGATAGCATATTTACAAAGTAACGCTCTAAAGCGACGTCACATAGGGGACAGAGTTTACATAAGTTGGGTGGTTCAGTCGGAAGTTCGTCGGGACGTAAAACCTAAAATTCCAGATATACAAATGTGCGAAATCATACGATGTTACATTTTGACCTCAACCGACATTATCATCCGCGCTATGGACGTAAAGACGTTAAACCACATTATAAAAAAGGAAGGAAGGTTTTTAGCCACGGCTTGCCCTGCAAGACGGAGGTTGTCCCACCACTTGGCCGTTATTGAAAACTGTTAGTTTGTGCTTATACTGCTTATATATGCAAAGTTATGGCTGCATATATTTTACAACTTAAATAGTTGGGATTGCGCTTGGAGTCGCGTCTGCGGTGAACACGTGATTGTGATGTCATAATCAAAGCACAGCACAGTGGTTCATCGGTTTCTTTAGATGAAGAGATTCCATTTTACACACCACACTATCAATATGATGCAATTTATAACTCAAGAACGGATTTTCATAGAAACTCGATGCTCCAATTAAAGCTCCTAACCTGTAGATCTGCCTTTTGATATTTTCGACCTCATTTGATAAGCTTCCTGTCGCGCATGAGCAAAATACATTTTCTTTGTAAGTGAACAGGCCTAGATACTTGATGTTGGGCTCAAGTTAAAAGACTTGTCCTGTAGATAGGCCTTTATA
>LQRL01115423.1:1040-13955 GCA_001703475.1 Hydroides elegans
CAAACCTCTTTGGTTGCTTTATTTCAATCAATTGTCATAGATATTTGATCATATACAAACTAGGTAAACCTAACGAGATGAAACAGCAGAAAAATGGTTTAAGTGCTACGTGGGTCACACCTCGCAGTTCCTTAATCAACAATCGTCATGCTGTTATCTCGTTGCAGTGAAACATAAACGTTTGTGTGTTTTTTTTCAATCGATAAGTATACATATTCGAGGAGAATCTGAAGGAAAGAGAGCGTCTGACACCACGGAACGGAACAATATAGACAAACAATATTTCATGAGTGACGTGATTACTATTTACGGCGAAAATATCGTTATGCAAAACATAAAGATTTAAGACGATAATAATATACAAGCAGTTTACCAAAAGAGAAAAAAGCTCAACAATGTTTAAAATATCGAAACCGATGAGTTAATGTGGTAGTATTTTTAGATATTTCTAAAACCTATATGGTTGCTTTATTTCAATCAATTGTAATAGATATTTGATAAGATACAACCTAGGTAAAACTAATTAGATGAAACAACAGAAAACTGGTTTTGGTGCTACGTGGGTCACACCTCGCAGTTCCTTAATCAACAATCATCATGCTGTTATTTCGTTGCATTGAAACATAAACGTTTGTGTGTGTTTTTCAATCGATAAGTATACATATTCGAAGAGAATCTGAAGGGAATAGAGCGTCTGACACCATGGAACGGAACAATATAGACGAACAACATTTCATGAGTGACATGATTACTATTTACGGCGAAAATATCGTTATACACAATATAAAGATTTAAGACGATAATAATATACAAGCGGTTTACTTTTGTAAAAAAAAAACTCAAAAATGTTTAAAATATCGAAACCGATGAGCTCATGTGATATTTGATAACAACGAGATGAAACAGAAACTTAAGTAAGAAACCTGGTTTTGATGCTAATTCTTTTTCAAGTTATCAGTCTCTTGATCATCAAGACATAACAAACGTTATATTACCATGTTGAGATGTATCTAGAAGGTTTTGTAGCTAGGAGTTATTTACTATATAAAAGACCGAATTTGGCGGAAAGGGCGATGTCCTTTGGCGACCCTGTTGGCCTGTTTTGTGGGAGTATACTTTCGGTACTCGAGCATTTTAGGTAGGGGCGCTTACATGAGCGATCCACCATTTGAAAAAGGTTCATTTTCAGTTTTGATCCTAGAAAACGACATAAAAACTCAGGTTTCCTTGCGTGAAGGCATTTATGAGAGAGGAGTGTTAGGGTGCTTCTTATTTTGCCTCCACCACTTTAAGTACAACAATTTGGTCAGAGCGGGGGGTTCACATCCGGATTATGTCATCACTAAATGTAAAACCATCCCATTATGCACATTCATCGTTATGTAACGCGAATGTGCTCAAAATGTCCCGTGAGCATTTTAGTGACCACATCGCTCGTCTTGGGGAGATTAAAGAGACATCAAAGAAAGGGCTATTTTCCCACCGTCTGGGTCAAGACACCGTTGGATATATATATTGGACAGGAGGAGGGTGGGTTAGTTTGACGCCTTAATTTAGTGGGTTTATCATATAAATATCATATGAAACTTATATGATGAGAATCTAGAAGGACTGGGCTTACCAAAAGTGATTTTATAATTAATATATCTTTAAAAACACTTCAGTTATCCCAAGTTTAAAAACGACATATTTTAGCAAAAGTACATATGAATACATAGCGCTTAAAAGAAGGAGCTGTGTTGTTGGGCGTCTGTTATGTGATCACAACTGGTGAAGATGAAAAAAAGTCAGCCATTGTTTGATCACCATCACGAGTTCATTTCATAATGAGGTGACCATATAAATGCTTGTGTTTAAGTTTGAAATCTCTACGACCAAAACTGTCAGAGAAGAAAGGTTTTGTAGCTAGGAGTTATTAACTATATAAAAGACCAAATTGGGCGGAAATGGAGAAGTCCACTATGGCAACCATAATGGTTTGACCGTCATAAAGAGCACAATCAATGGCAAAGAGTAATATTACTATATATTAGACCAAATTGGGTGGAAATGGAGAAGTCCAAAATGGCGACCATAATGGTTCGATCGTCACTAAGAGCACAATCCATAATAAAGTGACCATATAGAGGCTTGTTTTAAAGTTTGAAATTTCTAAGACAAAATCTGTAAGAGAAGATAGGTTTTTTAGATAGGAGTTTATTTATTATATTGTGGGTTGTGTTGTTTACACTGGGCTGTGTTGTATACACTGGGCTGTGTTGTTTACACTGAGCTGTGTTATGTAAACTGGTCGTGTTGTGTACACTAAGTTGTGTTGTGTAAACTAGGCTGTGTTGTATATACTGAATTGTGTTATGTAAACTGGGGTGTTGTATACACTTGGCTGTCTTGTTTACACTGGGCCGTGGATTTGTTGTGTAAACTTGGCTACATTGTGTACACTGTGATGTGTTGTGTACACTGGGCTGGTGTGTACACTAGACTGGTGTGTATTGGAAACGTACTTAATTAATATATGTATACGTTAGTTCTAAAGTTCGAGTCAATAATTAAAATATAATATAGTTTTGTTTATGATGCAACATTATTATGTATTTTTTTATATTGGTAAGACATGCCAATAAGATATTATACAATTTGTTAATCAGATCCCTTTTTATAAATGAACCCGCAAAAACATGTGTAAACACTAAGCTTTGTGCACAGTGGGATGTTGGGTAAACTGGGATGTGTTGTGTTCACTGGGCTGTGTTGTGTATACTTGGGCTGTGTTGTGTAAACTAGGCCGGTGTGTACGCTGGACCGGTATATATATACGTTGCAGTGTTGTGTACACTTGGCTGCGTTATGTTCATTGGGCCGTATTGTGTAAACTTGGCTGTGTTGTGTTCACTGGGCTGTTTTGTGTAAACTGGGTCGTGTTGTGAACATTTTGCTGTGTTGTGTACGATGGGATGTGTTGTGTACACCGGGCTGTGTTGTGTAAACGGGGCCGGTATATACACTTTGCTGTGTGGTGTACACTGGGCTGTGTTGTTTAAACTGGGTTGTGTTGTATACACTTGGCTGTGTTGTGTACACTGGGCTGTGTTGTGCAAACTGGGCCGTGTTGTGTACACAGGGCTGTATTGTGTAATTTGGGCCGTGTTGTGTTCAGTGGGCTGTGTTGTGAAAACTGGGCCGCGTTGTGTACACTAGACTGTGTTGTGTAAACTGGGCCGGTGTGTACACTGGGCCGGTATATACACTTTGCTGTGATGTATACATTTGATTTGCTGTGTACACCGGGCGGTGTTGTGTAAACTGGGCCGGTGTGTACACTGTGCTGTTGTGTACACTTGGCCGGTGTAAACACTGGGACGGTTTGTACAAGGGGCGGATGTAACAATGCTTAATTAATGTAAAGTATTGTTTTTTAAGCAAAAACATGATATTTTTTATAATGGTAAGACATGCCCATAAGACATCATAAAATTTGGTATCACATCCCTTTTTATATGTAAAGCTGCAAAATATATCATATGTGTACACAGGGCTGTGTTGTGTAAACTGGGTTGTTTGGCGACAACGACCCCGTCACACCAACCGATTGCACAAACCCAGTTTATGTTAAACTGGGTTAAAACAGCTCAAAATATAAGAACCATTCATAAAACCTAAACGTTTTAAAGGTCTCAGTGCAAGAAGTAATGATAGGAATTTAGAAGTTTCAAATATGATTTTGTTTCTCAATTAGATCACATTAAGCAAAACATGAAATGAAAAGCGTATTTACATGTGAAAACCCTTAAATATTTCAATTGTCTCAAAACCATTAAAGATAAGAATTCATTAGACTTCCGGTCAATTCTGTTTTTTTTTCTGTCACTCTTTAATCGAATTATATGCATATAATCAATATATGAAGGTACTGTTTTATAACAAAACCATCAGGAAAAACCTCTGACCACATCATAATCAACTTTTTTAATTAGTTTCAGAACTCGCAAATATGTAAATACATCATTTTTGAGCGATAATTGGCGATATATAGCAATGTCATGATGACAGAGTAGACATTTTCATTTTAAGAAGAAACATAAAAAAACTTTCAATCTATTAAAGGTTTTTATATAAATTTACCCGAATAATACTATTACTAATAAACATTTTTTATTAATTGTATCAGTAAAGGTGTTGTCACAATTTGAAGGAGTCAAATTTTAATGGCGAACGTTCCGAGGGATGCTCCATGCAAATGAGGCGCAACATCAAAATTGAACAAATCCAAACCTAACATGATCTAGTTGTTTGCGGATATATCTGACTATTAATGTTCTGTACAAATATGAACTTTGAGTTCAAAGTACAAGTTATGAAGTAGGAACGTTGAAATAGTGTTCCATTTCCAATCCCGTCAAAATGCATGTAGCCTCCCTCACCTCCCTCTGTTGAATGTATATTTAAGTCTTTTTTATCATCCCTTAGTTGAAGAATATTTGAGAAATACAAATATAAATTCTGCAACGATGATTAAACAATTCTGCAATTAAACTCAGCACGAACATTTTGACTTTATATTGTGACCACTCATGTATCACAATTACAATGATCTTGAATAACATTGACGTTAAATTCTAGTTAGTTATAACTCTATTCATACCAGATGGTGTCACATAAGAGGCTTTACACAGAAAACGAGTTATCCGTTTTAACTGCATTATATGCCAGAGGCTTCCGGAGCAAGACAAAAAATCAGGATCTCTTAGAGGAAGCTAAAACAAAAACAGGTCTAGAAACCGGCCGGATTATGGTAAATGTGGCTTTCTGACAAACATATTTCAATGTTAAATGTTTAAAACATTTTATTACATGGTTAAAGCATTTTACAGGGCATTACCACCCGGTCATTATGTTTTGTGATAGTGCCCGGGTGCGTAGTCATTTTTTTGTTTGAAAAATGAGATGGCTTAATCATTTTAATTAGATAAAAATCGCCCTATATTACAACACAACAATATTTTATATAATTTGAATGTGGATATTGTCAACAATGTTTTATTTTTATAGCAATGGATTCATAGTAGATCAAGCAGAGATAAGGCTAAGTCACTTGGCAGAACAGCAACCAAGCTATCGAAAAAACGACCAACACTATATTCCGCGGCATTAAGCGAAGTCTTAAAAAAAGAAGGTAAGGAATACCACAGGCATTGAGCTATGTTGACATAGACACTAAAGTGTACAACTATTTTAGTTGCTTGGTATACTCTCGATTTTGTATTCAATAAAATATTTTAAAACTTCTTAGCTTATTGAATATGCTTTTTATTGTAATGCTCTAAAAATTATGGATTCACAATCTATCTTCGTTTTATTAGCCAATGGAAAGAATGTTACTGAAAGAAGCAAGTTCCAGGGGATTGAATGGAAAAAGATTCAACAAAACCCAGAAGAGTTTGATAAGGTGAATACGCTTGTCAGTACATGATAATTACCTTTCTTCTCTCTAATCATTTTGCAGATAAAATGTAATTTTATGCAGTAATATGAATGATCAGTAAGGAAATCATACGAACTTTAAGCCAAACCCAGTATTGTATTCACAAATTATCATAACAATTTGTAGGCCATGTTATAAGATTACCGTGGGTGATTACCAGCTCTCAATTTTTTTTCTTTGAAATATTTACAGCACGATCAAGGACTGTTTATCAGGAACGTGTTTGGCAAATCACGCCACTGTTATTCATCCCTGTATAACTTTATGTCTATTTGTTTTAAGGTTCAACAAATTTATGAAAGACAAATAGAGGAATACGAAAACAAATTAAGAAACCCAACCCCAGAGGAACGAAAACGTAGAGACAAGTGGCTAATATCAAAAATGGAAAATTTGGTACTATTGCATGCTTTAAAAAATACCATAAAACACCATAAAAAGGAAGTATCCGTTTAAGTGACAGTGTAGCATTTACAAATATAATATACTAACATTTTATTCTAATAATAAAAATGATACACCTAAAGAATTTGAAATGTAGGCTTGTATCTTTTATTCTTTGTATCTTATACAAAGATTGAAGAGCTCAGTGGCAACGGAACTGAAGTTGCTGTTGTGATGGTCCACAAAAAAAGCGGATCATGTACCACAAGGGGAACATTAATCGGAGAAGATTTTTTTGATGAAAGGCACGATATCATGGCTGCGTTTTATCAAAAGTGCATAGGTAGATATTTCATATAACTACCAATTAAATAAATATATATTAAACTATTTGCATCGTAACTTTATTAAAGCATTTAATAATGAATCATTAGTGTAACCATTAATGGTTATGCTATAATCCTTTACATGAAAACTTAATCAAATAATTCAGCTAAGCGATTATTATTTATCTTGACTAAAGATAGTTTATCTTGACTAAGAATATTTATTTTTTCAGGTAGCGCTGCTCCACTTTTGTTCAAGAAGTTAAGCGACATGAGGAGAGAATTAACTATTTTGTGGAATGAAAAATATTGTAAGTTAGTCAGTTGGTATTACAATTGTATAAAGTTTATCTTGGATTCACTTTATCATATATTAATCAAGGTGAATTATAGTTTCAAATTGTTTGAAAATAAGATTAGAGGAAAAATAAACACCAATTTGTTTTGTTTATTTATGGGTTGGGCGCCGATTATCCACACACCGATGCGCCTTATTGCAGTCAAACACAATATTGCGCCTTCGTGCTCCATTCTCTCAGAAAACTGGGCCCGAAAAAGCATCCAATGTGTAAAAAAGAAGAGATTTATCGTTACCAAACATCTTATCTAGGATTGTGCATCCAGTCATAAAAATATAACTGCAATCGCAAAAAGCGTTAGTGATATTTTAAATTGGTCCACAGCTGTTTTTCGTAAAACTAGCCCATCAAAAGCTGCGCCCAATAAAAAAAGTGCGCCTTACGGGCTATCTCCTTTTCAAACATAACATCCATGGCACTTCATTGCGCCGTTTACCCGACAGTCCGGCCTAAATGCATCCCAAAGTATATTGGCCTTCGGTCACTATTATGCCCACTTGATTCTAGAGCGTCTCAGGTTAAACATATGAAATTTTAAAAAGTCAAATATTGTTTTCTATTTGTTAAATGACAGCACCAGCCACTGGTGAGCAAGGCAGAATTCCGTATGCATCAATTGCCAGAAGGGAAATCTCAATCATTTTGCACGGAACAGATGTTTTGTTCAAGGAGCCGAAACTTTATAGGCGATTTGAGCTGGAAAAGATACTTGAGAATTCCTCTGGCATCAGGCTAGAAGGTAGGTTTGAACACTAAATTAAAATTCAACTGCTATGAAGAATATAATGGATTCGGAAAAGTATGGGAACGTTTTTACCGAGGGAAGAAGATTATATACAACATATGTAAGGCAAAGCCCGATGTCTAACAATGACTTTGTCGACAATGAATAAAAGTACTTTTTCTAGATCATACGGCATATTGTCCATTACATGTGTTCAACCATGAATAGGAAGGGCGCATGCGTGGAAATAATGTTTCACCTCTCACATGTTTGGCGTCTCATTTGTAAAACATAATTTTAACTGCAAACACCGAAGGCGCTAATAATTCCTACAGGTTATTGAACCAAATGCAGCGCTCGAAAGAATTGTAATCTTGTTCGACACTAGGTATTATTTAAGAAAATGACACTAAGTAGATCCAATTCAAAACCTATTTACTGCCTGATTTCCTTTACACTCTTTAAGTCACAAAACTGCAAACATGTAATTGAATATTTTTTTTAAAAAGACCATTTTTAAAAGATAAGGAATCATCTGCATAAGCTTTATATTTAAAGAACCTTTAATAGATTAAATGTTTAATTTTCTTTTCGACAGTGCTGACAACCACATCAAGTGAACGACTGAATGGTTTAAACAAACACACAAATGATGATGATGCTAGCCTCCGAGGTGATTAATATACATATTTTGATTCTTCGAAAATTTCGAGACATACCGATTTGGATAATTTCTAATATTTTTAGAACAATATACATACAACATGAATAATTTCAAAGCCGAAAATTGACAAATCAAGATTTTATCGTTTTATTTGATATATATTAATATTTTATTTGACAAATTTCGGGATACAAAAAAGAGGCAGAGTTTATAAACTGTCGAAAATAATAACCGAGCAAAACTTGAAAGTACATTAGAAACAATTAGCGAGGTCGAATTCTGGTTAAAGCTACACCATGGCATTGTCACCCCAAACAGATTGTTATGCAATAACGAGTAATTATCAACAATTTACCTTTTCATGTAATGCAAGCGCCGAAGGCGTGTGTGATCATTCAATAAAAAACCTAAGTGTCCGTAACATTGACTTTAGAGGCGCACCCGTTTAGGAAAATTCACCCGATAGGAAATATTGTCACCCATAGGGCCGCACTGCTCGATGCATCATATGTATCTTAGAATAATTTGTATTTGTCACCCATAGGACCGCACTGTTAGATGCATCATATGTATCTTATAATAATTTTTATTTCAGGTCCTCTGACCGAAATCATGGATACAGTTGCATCCGAAAAAGATACACTAGTAAATGACGAGAGATCATCAAAAGCATCAGATAACATTGAGGACGGTGAAGACATGAGTGCCACAAATTTAACCGCAGTTGATGCACCATCCGGTATAAGTTATTTTCATAATTATATTAGACAATTTATCCATTTGATTACAACATATTTGATAAAATTTGAAAAGTGAATTACAATAGGAATAATACCCGAAGGGTCAAAATAAACATGGTTATTGACCCGAGGGAAGGAAACGGTAATGCCCAAACCCGTAGGGCCCGAACATTACTTCCTCCTTTCCCGAGGGTCCATAGCTATGTTGTTATGGAAACTGAGAATATAATTTCTTTTATTAAAAATAAATTATTGCGACAAATTTTGAAAATATTTATGGCTATCACCCGGGCAATATCAAAAGTGATATTGCCCGGGTGATATTTCCCTGCATATTGCTTCAACCATGTAATAAAATAAAATATAAACCTTTTGCACAATATCAAATTAATGAGTAACACTCACAAGTCTGAACTTCGACAGTTTTTTCATTTGAATTTAGAAACACAAGTGTCAGTACCTTTGCCCTCTACCACACAAGACATCACGCCGACAAATGATGAATATATGCGCATAGATGGCAACCTAATTGAAGTTGGTTAGTAATTGTCTTTTTTGTTTATTTTCTTTTCTAATACAACAAAAGAATTTTCAAAGCCGATGAAATTTATACAATTATACCATTAGTTATACAATTATTAACAATTTATCATGTTTTGATATATTTCGGGCAATCAATCACACAATAGGTGGTTGCAATGACAAATGAGCCACAAGCCGGCCCGCTGTCATTTAACCCAAAACAAAAGATTCAATTGCGTTTCTTAAACTTTAAAGAGCAATTTTAATTGATTAATCGTAATGCAGGCGACAAAATGCAGGCGACATATAAAACTAAAGGTTGAGTGGATTGAGGAATAAATGCAAAATTAGAGCAAGAAGTCATATTCATTTAAGTTGATAATCATGGAAAGGACTAGATGATTATACGATAAGAGCATGAATATTAGATTTTATATAAATATTTTTTCTAAATTATTTTTAGTTTTAGAGGATGAGGATACTGTATCCCAGACAGACAAAAAAGACGATTCGGCATTGCAAGTAGGTATCGAATAGCCTCTTTCGCTCGAGTACGGTCAACTTAAATTACCCGTTAACTTGAGACAATTCAAAAGTCTCATATCTCATATATTAATTATATGGTTATCTGGTTATATTGTTATACGGTTATCTCAAATTAACTGATTACTCGAGGTTAGCTGAAGTCCCGAGGACCTTGAGTTAACTAGGTTCTACTGTGAATTAAAAACTATAAATCGTATCTCATAAATAAAAAACATCGACAATATCCGGTCATTTATAAGCTCCAAATGTTTTGCATCATACATACGTAAGAATAATTAAATATTTGTTAATCGAGTTATTATACAACTAATACAATACGAGATCTATTCGAGTCACTGTCCTTTTATATTTGGTTTTTAATTTAATGTGTCAATTTTATCCACATGTATGATTATAATATCTTGATAATTTAATTAGGTTTCATTTAAGATTTTACAAGTCACTCCAATTCAAATTATCCTTATATTTCAGATAACAAAAGGCCAGCTCCTGGTAGCAGATTGGGGGGAATGCGGCGCATATTTAGGATATGTTCGAAATGCTTATATTGAATGGTCATCAATGCCTATAGTTTTTAACAAGAAACGGAAAATACTAGGAATGAGCAAAGAGATACGCCTTGGTAGAAAACCAGTGCATAGAACAAAATTAGATAATCATGGACGAGTACTTGGCATGATACCGGAAATGCTTTACAAACGAGAGAAATGTACGATCAATCCAACGTTGGGATTCCATGAGTTTATAGACAGTTTGTTGAATATTTGATAAACCCAGGACTCGGTAAAACTAAAATAATAAATACGGTTTGCTCGGAGTTTGGTCACGAATAAACAATTTAAGATCTTGAGCATTTGTTTAAGAGCATGATGTTTGCAGTATGTTTTTTTTAGTATTAATCAAAATAGAATTTTGAAAAGATGGCATTAAAGTCCTATCGGTTACAGCGACAACCCTGATAGTCATCATGTTAAATTATTCTAAATTGGACTGATAGTCATCTTTTGCGCTTACTTGCTTAGTTAAGACAATAGATATTTATTTGTTTAATTGTGTTTTCATTGTTCTAAATAAAATATTTGAATGAATGAATGGTTTGATTCTTACCGTTAATTGCTTTTAACTAAATAATTGCATGTTTGCCGAAAAAATAGGGATTGCCGAATTAAATTCAAATATTACAGTGGTGCCTCGGCACCATATTTAATTTTAAAAAATTGTTTACACAAGATTGACACAAGCCATAAAACGCTATAAGAAAATAATAACTGAAATATAGAGTTTGGGACACATTATGTTTTTGCATATAGTATTAAACATTACTATTTAACAAGTCAATCGTACCAATTATTAAAATATTTGGAAGGTTTCACAATATATAAATAGCCGATATTTGTTTGACTTTTAAAAATTCAAGACGCACTCCGGTATACGTTAAAAGCGCAACGAATTCATGACACGACACGATTTATATAAATTACAATTTTTATTGTTCACACTGTTAGGGAGTCACTGGTGAGATCTCGCCTGCTTAGCAAAAAACTTACTATTTTTGCGCATGCGTGACTGGAAGCTAATGAAACTCGAAAATATCAAAATGTACATCTTCAGTACAAGCGATTCAATAAAGGCCAAACATCTAGTCTCAAGGTATATTCCTTCTTGACATATTAATTGAAAAGTGAAAAACTTTTTTCGCGCCTGCGCGATTGGAAGCTGATTCAATTCAATCAAAAATATAAAAAGTCACATCTGATAGCTTTTAATTAAGCTCAGCATCGATTCTCTATGCAAATCCTCTCTTGAGTTTACAATAAAGACGACGCAGGGATGGACAGACTGACCGAAGTACTGATAGACAGACACTAAAAACCTTTATGCCAAACCGATAGGATTTGGCCTTAGAATGGTTAAGTCGAGCACATCTTGTAATATGGCGGTGGTATACAACACAAATGCTAATCTATTAACAGAAACACGTATTTTGTTTATTATCAATCCATAAATTTTAAAGGTAGTGAATACAATTATGAACATTCACCATATTAAACTCATTCTTGATTTTTAAAGCTATGAATATTTTTAGTACCCAATACAAATACGGCTTCCAATCATCAATTCACATTTCAGTTCATGAATTCATAGCAATATGTTGGACTGGAGTATTCGATTCGAGTTGCTGATAAAGAGTCTTGGTGGCTATCAAACGATGGTAATTGCGCATCAGTTAATGCATTTCCATAATACATTTTCATTTCACAGTAATAAAGGCAGTAGGAGTCCAATAGGCATCATGCTGGTCTTGAAGTCTTGAATGAGTTTTCGGTACCCTGATGTGTCATGATATCTGAAAATATATATAAAAAACATTACGTATTTAACAAACCTATTGACGTCTTACGAGCCAATGTAGCTGTATGTGTGTGTAGAACAAGCTAAACAAGTAAAGTATCCTGAACAAGGAAGCATTTGTGCAACACAAAAATACCCCAACCGACCCCCTACGGGGTATTTAATATTTCGTATATGCTTAAGTTTTGAACAGTCAGAATTTGGAGATTGTTTGCCGAATCCGGTCAACCTTCGGTGGTGAAGATCACAGAGACCTTCCATTTTAACTTGGCCTTCCGGTCAAAGGTTATAGCCCGTACCAGGTCATGTTTCGGAAAGCCACTGTGTTTATGCTAGTTTTGTTTTGACCAAAATCGATCAATTTCCAGTGGCAAATAGGACAGAAATAGCCAAAAGGTATATTTACACGCCAAGACATTTTTTGAATCTATAAACAAGTCTCTATGATCGACAATTCAACAATTTTAGCACGTACAAGAAAGCAATGATAGACGGACGGACAAACAGACGGACAGAGGGACACCCCAACTCTATAGGCCCCCAACTTTAGAGTTGGGGCATAATCAAACTTCTTTTGAGTCTAGTCCTTTTGTGATTAAATATTTACTACAAAAAAGGCACGACCCTCTGATATTTTATGCGATTGGCTGCTCTTTTCATTTTCTCTATCCTCGCCTTCTATAAAAAATCAATCTCAATCGGGGGGGGGGCAATGCCCTAGGGGGTATTGTCCAGGGGGTGATCGCCGGGAGAGGTTGATGGTCATAGGGGAGGGGTAATGGTTGGGGTTGGCCACCGGTGGCGGGGGGGGGGGGG
>LQRL01115423.1:29998-43722 GCA_001703475.1 Hydroides elegans
ACACATAAAAGAAGGCAGCATAAAAGAGTCAGAGGGAGCCAAGTGGGAATCGAGATGTTCAAAATCTGTTTTGGTCACTTAACATTTGTAAGTGCTATCATGACCAAAATATCAAAATACTGTATAAAAGCATTGAAAATATTCGCGTTTTCTTAAAACAACTGATTTTGGGCACACGTGAGCATTTTCTGTGACATGCTTCGACCTAATGGACATAACAGGAAGCCGAATCAGGGAGGCCTGATGAAAACACTGGATGAAAGGGGGGTAAGCGATGAATAAAGTTTTATTCATTGGAAAGAAGCATGCATCCATAAAGGCAAGGGTGTAAATTAGGACAATTAGGACATGAAATAATCTAGGGCACATGCCCCTGGATTGGTTTTTAAATTGTAGCTGTCTTAAATATAGTGTTTATCTAAGATAAGATCATAAATTATGTTAACTCATAAAATTTTACAAATAAATACAATTCACATAGAATTTTTCTATAATGTTTCTTTGGTGCAATATTTAGTATGTCTGTCGACGTAGCCTCATCGCCATTGCAGCGTTGAGTAAAAGGATGTGGCATCAGCTTGTAATATTGGTTTGAGCTTTTAAAAACAGTTAAATACATTTTTTATTATCTATGATGATATTTTTTATCATCTTTTAAAAAATGTTATTTAAGAATTTTGTTTTAAATGCAAGTAGGTTAGGTTTATTATGACCGTTTTAGTCTTCATATAGAGTAGTTGTTGTACTGGTTGGTTGAATTGATCAACATACAAAATAGAACTCATAATTCCTAAATTTATCTATATACATTGTATAGATTAATCAGTACCGGTCAACTATTTCAATCTAATTCATGGATGTTTTTTTAGCAATCAGTGTCAACAACTCAAAATATTTTCTCAATAACAAAGTGAAATAACTTCAAAAATAAAGCATACATAGATCAAAAACATAAAAGCAGTTATCCTAATCAACAAACGTGATCAATCCAAAATCTTACGCATAAAAGAAATCTCATTTTCCATCGCACTGCTGTAAACACCTTTCTCATCTTTCTTGCAAATGTGTTCTGTCTAATTACTGCCTGAATTCTTGCACAAAAACTGGATGGGTCCTTCTCACATTGTGGCGCATAGAGACATAAAGACATAAGGGCGGATAAGGGAAAATGGGTGAGCAAAGGAGAGAGAGGCAAGAAATCGCACTATATAGTGAGCACGGCGGACCGCTACTCAGAGGTGATTACAAAATATGCGAAGATTTGCAGAGATTGATGACTTTTTAGACTGTATGATTTAAACAATCAGAAGTTCTTATATCAAATAGTTCACAAAGTATATATAAATAATATAACTATTCATTAATGATTTGCAACAGTCTTATAATGACATATTATTATTGAATACACATATATAATTGTGTTTGTTCACAGCATTGAATATTGATTATTATAATATCACATCAGATTCATTGAATTTCGGATAATAAAATAAATCATTTTGTGTATTGCTATCAATATATTCAGGTGTTATTTTAATTTGACTGTCATCTTTTCGTTGGACTGAGTCATTTTTTATAGTCAACTTTTATTCATCTCAGAATGTTGGAAGGATTAGCCTATATTTGCTGTCGAACATTTATTGCTGCAATCAAAGAGTTAAACAATTTTTCGACAAACCTGCTTATCGTGATTTAACTTGATTTCGGACACAAGAAAATTGCGGTTCATCCTTTAAATGGTTGGATGAAAACATTTACATTGCGTATGATACGATGGAATTTATCACAAACTTGAGCCAAGAGGGATTGTAAGTTCAAACCCAATTCATGATTAAAGGTGATAGCGCTCGTTTAATTTTCCCTTATCCGACTCGAAAGTTTGTTGATAAGAGCAAATTGTGCAATTAGTCTTTATAGAATTAAACACGGAATCGCGTGATTAAACCTTATTTTAGACGTAATGAATCTCAACTCGAATTCCATAGGATAAAAAGAGATAACACTTGTGATTCGCTTGTAACATTCAATGGATCTAACGCTGTTCCGCGTTTCAATTTACACTGCTGGATGGATTAAAGTTTTGTCTTACGACTTAATCAACTAATTGTGGATAGGTTACACATGAGGCGACTACATATAAAATGGTCTTTCAAACTTTATATATGTTGTTTGAGAATGGGATTCGAGATCAGAGCATTCCAAGTGCATCCTTTGGTGAGAAGCAAAAACTTGAAATATTAAAATTACTCAACAATACACTTTTTAACATGAGAAAAGCTTAAAAACTTAAACAGTAAGATAAATTCATATTGTGATGTATTATTGAACCTTTCAAACGGAATCTGAACATAAACTGATGTCAATTTTGAACCAGAATATACTGCTTAAAAATGTATGAATCACAATTGTGAACCATATAGACTCAAGTCGGAGTGGGAATCATTAAGTTACGAAAATAACATTATATTTTGATAAACGGTTATAACGAACATAAAACAAACAGATAAGGCATGAACCTGCACTTACCATGCACAATAACTGGGGATAAACAAGATATCATATATAGTAAGTCGATTCAGCAAGCGCGTATAAAAATAATCGAAGCTTTTAATTGAATCGGACTCGTGAATAGGAAACTATTTTATAACTTTTACGGATTTTAAACCCATCTAGATACACTCAGCTCTTGTTTTTTTTTCAATAACTCACCAAACACCGAAACATCAAAATATTTATTCTATCAAACAGAAATCACTAACCATGGGGTCATACGACTTGAGAAATATGACAACAGTTTCAGACCACAACAACACCAACACTACATCGTACTCATATCCTTACGCTAATTACTCAGACTCTATGGATTACCCCCACGCTAGTTACGAGGATTATCTCGAATACGCCTTTGGCCAAATGAATGAAGAGGACTTCCTTCACGAACCTTTACCGCTGGCCTGGCGCTATGCTCTTGTCTTTATCTACATCACAGTCATGCTCTTAGCCGCAACCGGCAATATGATCGTTATCTTAGTGATCGCTAAAAACCCGCAGATTCAAACCGTTACAAACCGCTTTTTGCTGTCGCTTGCAGTCAGCGATTTCGGTATCGCGGTCATTAATATGCCAATTAGTTTGCTGTCATACGTGAAGAATGAATGGATTATCGGGGAATTCATGTGCAAGTTCAGCCATTATCTACAGGGTGTCTTCATCGTGTCCACTATTTTGACGCTGACCATAGTGGCCATTGACAGGTAAGATTAATTTGAAATATTGTCTCAACTTCAATGAAGGGCACCCCACGACACATTTTTCAAAAAGATATTGAATCACCTTAAAACAACTTTGCTAAGACGAAAAAGAACAAAATACTCAATTTTGAAAATAAACATTTTGCAAAAAGGTGTTCATTTTTTCCAAACCAGCTGAGCTGTTCCTCCTTTTCTAGCAAGCTTGGAGCAGAAAAGGAACACCTTTTGCAAAAAATAAAATATGGAATATTACCAAATCACCTATCATGAAAAATTAGATTATTACAAAATAAATAAATTATCAAAAAAGGTGTTCATAAAAATGCAAAAATCTCCAAGTTAGAAAGAATTTCCTCGAAACCTCCAAGCCAGCTGATATTTGCTGGGAACACCTTTTGTGAGGAACAGCTCGTCGGGTACTCTTCTTCAATGGCCGGTACGTTGCAGCTTGCGGAGTTAATCCCACGTAGCGCTTGAGCAATGCTTGATCGCTAATTTATTTTTCGTCCACATACCATATGCATAAACTAGTGTTTTAACAATTATAAGTATTAAGCCTGTGAATGTTAAAAATGTTCTTAAGTTAATAGTTATGAAAATAAACCAACTTATGAGACATAAACAAAAAAGGCCTTAAGAGCCTTGTCGTATCGGAAATATCGTGAAGACCTATTTTGCTAACAAATCATATTTTCCAATGTATTTTCATGTAAACTTATAGAATGAAGCAATTAAACACTAGCGGTTCGTTGTTTAAAGGCAGTGACTGCCAATCGATTTAAAATGTGTTTCAAAAGGTAAACATCTGAAGAAAAAAAATTATTAGGACAGAAAAGTTCCATGAAGCTTTCAATATGGCCTTTCCGGTTTTATCCATGGTTATCTGAGTAATAATTTAAACCACTGATGGCAATACACGAAACAGGCACTTATCGAAGGGCAACCAACGGCATATTTTTCAAAATAAAAATAACAATCACCTCAAAACAACTTAACAAAATATTATCGTCTTTGAACACCAATCCATTGATCTTGAAAATGAAAGGAATAAGCATAAATAAATATTTTCGACACACGGCACATGTGCTTTAAAAAGCACTATAACTCAGAGTCAAATCGAGTTGGTTTTCACTTTTCATTGGAAAACACTATAACCTTGCCCCTTCCGGACCCAACATCGACATGAAAATGATGACGTTTGTCATAATATTTAAAGCTCCACAATACTGGATCGTCCTTGAATTATTGAGTGACAGGCCCTAACAACTCTTTATTTCCCATGGATTTCTTTGTGGCTCTTTTGAAAGGTGTTTGAAGCTAGTTGTTTCCCAAAAGAAAATCTTAGAAATTGAAAAACAATATTTGTGAGGAATAAGCGGTTCCATAAAGACATCAATGTGGCCATGCCCTTTACGATTTTAATCATAGTTCATCTGGTCATTGAACATTGAACACATCTTAAGCATGTGCTTAAATTGCCTTTCCAGCTGTCAAAAGTTTATTTTGAAATCAAGTTTATGTAGAGTCTACAGAATGGCGTTAGTTTACAACACATTCCTAGGCCTACACTATACCTCAGACCTTCCAGTAAAGTCAACTTCTTTACATTTTTCTTTTTCACTGGAACAAAATGCATATAACCTTGGAACTTCCGGATCTCACTCAAATGAAAGTATGATGACGTTGGTTATAACATTGAAAGCTCCACAATTATAGATTGATTGAGTGAATGTTCCGATCACAGGGTTTCAGGCATAAATTGTGCCTTTCCGTTCGACAAACAACTTCCTAAGATCGTCCTAATTGCGTTGTTATACGTTCTTACGGCCACGGTGCGAATATGACGTCGCCACGACGTGAAACAAACTATGTCGCCATGACATTGGCCTGATATGACGTCATTTTGACATTGCTAAATGATGTGACATAGCCATATGGCCAGAAATATGTTAATAAGACGTAAGCACGTTTTAAGAAACTCTTCATTGTCACGTGGTAAAGAGCAGTGACGTCACGTCGGAATGCAACATATTAAGGGTGACACTTTCCTAGTGGGTCCCAAGTAAACAGCATATGTATTTTCACGTTTTTATTACGTGAAAACACGTAATTTGGTGAAAATATTTTTTTTTAAACGCGAAAAATACTTACTCTGTTTACTGGCTTATGTCGCAATTCAACGTTATAAGGACATTTTATTTTTTTAATGTAGGAATATCATTTCAAAACATCGTTCAAATAATTACCAATCATTTGACTAAATTTATATGCATATATATTTAAATCAAAAATATTTGTGAGCAATTTAAATTAAACAAGAAGACGACGTCCGTAAATCGTAAAGACACAATGGACGTCACATTTAGTCTTGGATGACGTTTTCCTTATAATGTCACGACAAATTTTGAAAGCGAAATGACGTCGTATCTCCGAATAAGATCATAGATCTTATACGCTGTTATGCAAATTTTACATTAACAATGAATAAAATCGCATCAAAGGCAGCTTAATCTCTAAAATGGGATGAAGCCGGACCTTAACACAGACAATTAAAGAAACATAAAAACCCCAATAAATTAACCTAGCACTGACGATCTATTTTAAATCGCCCTTCAAGATGTTCCTAGTGACATCACTCAAAGAATCAAGAGAAAGCTTTTGGATGACTAGAGCAGACCCAATTCTTCAAACACCCAATCCGACATCAAACGAAAAAAAAAACCATTATAGACGCTCTAGAAAGTGATTTCTTATCATAGTTCCGGATTGAATGGCCCACTACTTTAGTGGGAGTCACGCAAAGCAAAACGACATTGGAATCTGTGTTTTTTTCTTTAAATTTATGAGTTCTTTCTTCATAAGAATATGATGAAGGTTGATATATTGAAAATGGTTTGATTACTTTCTATATTTATCGTAGCTTGATTCGATTCATATAAAAAAGCTAACATTTTGAAGACATGCTGCATCTCTTGAGAATGTTTTATTGGTAGGGAAATGAAAAATGAAGAGTGAAAAAATCAACTTTTAATTAAGGAACCGTTTGTAAGAATGTGCCTCTATCCATTTTAGATTTCAAACTCTCGTTTCTATCAGATATTATGCTTGATGATTCTTATATATCTTTATTTTCCTGTAGATACTACGCCATCTTATTTCCGCTGAAAGCCCGCCACATCCACACGTCAACACGCGCCATTGTTGTCATAGCAACGATCTGGATCCTGGCTTTAGTCGTTTTGTCGCCACAGGTATTAAAAAAATATTCTCATTTCTTTTTTAACCTTAAGGGTATATCCATGAGTTAAATATATAGCAATTAAATCAATTATAAACATACAAACGTTCTGTTTGAATGCGGTCAAGATATCAATAATAGTATTATTGCCATATGTCTTTATTTTATTTTTTTCTCAATACCAGTCTACATAAAACTTCATCATGACCTTTATGCTGACCTCATATTAGTTAATTTTTAGGTCACCATGAGCTCATGATGAGGTTTTGTGTAGACATGGAAAATATGGGACTAGCCGCATTGGAAGCCTCTTCTTGCCTTTGATCCCTGACAAACCCCTCTTCAAATGTAATCCTTATGGGAAACCATAAGCAAGAAGCGTTTAGTTTTTGAGTTTTCATTAGGCATGCATTGGACGACTGGTTCGTCAGAAAAATAAACTAGAAAAAGATTGCAATGTGGCCAGGTCCTTAATGTATATTTATGGCTTATACTTGAGTAGAATATAATCACTGTACAAAAACGGATTTGTTTTGCAATTGTTCAACTTCCATACGTCTTATCTGATTTTACTATCGTCCCAGGTCAAGATTTCGCGCCTCAGCGTCCTACTTTACGTCAATCCAGAGAACATCACAGATCACCACATTGCGTATCTATGCGTAGAGTACTTCAGTCATCGCGGCTTAGAAATTGCCTACACATGTGGAATGCTAGTCTGCATTTATATCACCCCGGTGATCATAATGATATTTACGTACGGCTCCATTGTGCTGCATTTGCGCAAGCGCAAACCAATCGGTGAATCGACAACACTCACGAAGAACATTAGCCGACAGGTGACGGAAAATAAGGCGATATTGCGAATGCTGATTGTTATTGTATTGTGCTTTGTGATCGCTTGGTGCCCGTTCTTTACATGCCAAATCTACATGTTCTTTGCCAATCCAACTCAATTGTCGCGATTAGTGTTTTCCATTTCGCATCTAATTGGCTTTTCTAACGCGTGTGTTAATCCTATTGTTTATTGTTTTCTCAATGATAACTTCCGCACATGCGCAAAAGCCTTGGTTTCCTGTCGGTTTAAACGAAGCCGCGTTGTGTTTCATAAATCGAGGGAGAGGATGAATTCGCTAACGTGCAGTACACGTGTGGTCATTTATTCCGAAAATACAACCGTATAAACTGTTATGAGTTAATCAGACAATATAACATCTTCCGTTATCATAGTAAGAAAGACAATATTGCTTGTCATCTATGAATTCATCTATCGATGTATACGAACAATTCCAGGTTGTTATCTGTTACTTATTTCATTTATTCCGAGAATACAACCGTATAAAACTGTTAATTTTAATCGGGCAATACAACAGCTTCGCTTTTTATATTAAGAAAGATATATTGACTGATAATTTGTTATATCGTGATGACCGATATAAGTATGGGACATTTGTCGAGTAAGGAATTCCAGTGTGTTATCTATTTGTTACTGATGGTTTAATCTTTTTTAATATCACATCAAATGCTGTTACATGTAATACTCATACGATTGTCCAAATACATGCAATCACAAAAGTGATTAATATACAGCTGATTTCATAGAAAAGAATTAAATTTCAGGATCAAAAGGCGGCTGTTAAAGATTTTGTTAAGTGTGAGGTACATGTATGTGTAAATTATTATCTTATTGTACTTATTTGTATATGTATAAACACGTTTAAATAGTCTGTGCGGTTAAATTATACTACACTGTGATATTAAAGCCAAAACTAACAACTTCTTACATTACTTTGAAGTAAAAGGACAGTTATCGCGCTCTGAATTTCCCGATTATTTCTCTTTGCTTTTACATGATTATTGTTAATGCTTTGGTGCCAAATAAATAAATGCTTTCTTGGATTTGCAATTTTTTTTACATTTCCTTTTTCTTATTAAACACATAATGCACTAGAAATATTGTCGGAGAAAAACCTTCCACCGCAGAAGACATTATTCAAGAGAACATAGTGATCGACTGTTGCAGTTTCATTATCTATAACATGCTTATTAAAATGGTAACAAGACTTGCTCAAAATGGAAATCATAAATTAGTATTACATTTGCTTGAGTTATTCTGGATAAACAAAGAAAATGTATCATACACAATTTCGCAGGTCCTGTCTAATTTGATGTTAGATGCACCAATAAGCGCCTAAATACCATGTTCTGCATTTAGCATTAGCGACATGTGGTAAAATAAGGAGTTTCATAGAATATAAATTAACTACAACTTTCTAGTATAAATAAAACCATCTTTTTGTTGCAAAATAAATTATATGTCATAATCCGAATAATTCAGACATTAATATGAAAGAAAGGAAACTAACGAGGATGTTCCCAATATTTATAAGATATAGAGACAAATGCTGTAAAGAATGATGGGTAACGTTTCGTCACATAAACATGCAAATAAAAACTTCAAATTAGACATAGACATAATATAAGACATTAAGTACAGATTCGAACATACTGTTTGAGGAAATGGTAGAATGTCGAAAATTTGGAAATAGTTTGGGTGAATTAAACAGTAGCTATCAAGTTCGACCAAATTCACTAGTTTTTAACAATTAAATGCAAATAGCAAACACCAAAAACAACATTTTTAGACATTATCAGTAGGCCCTACAAATTCGAATATAAAGTTTGAATTAAAATTTGAATTATGCTGGGTATATTAGGCGATCCTTATCAAGTTCTACCCATATCGCTGACCAATAACAATAAAATACATAAAAATGCAAATTAAAGACTTATTTTAGACATTTTTAGTACAGGTTTAAATATACTTAGCACAATTAATTATTTGTATTGGTCTTCGTTTTGAGCCAGAGGAGAGTATGTGGTATAAAACTGAAATAAAACTACTGAATCACATTTTTCAATCAATTCTCTTCATTATGCTGAATAAAAAAAAACACCAAGATGGTCAAATTGTCACTTTTTTGGGGTACCCCATGCAACTTCAAATGGTTAGTTGGACATGGAATAATTGTTCTCCGGTTATGAAACTTTGGCATTATAATGAGAAATGATTGAACATTGTGATTCAGTAGTTTTATTTCAATTTTATACCACATACTCTCCTCTGGCTCAAAATGAAATCCAATATAAATAATTAATTGTGCTAAGTTTATATTTTTTGACAAATGGCAAAATATTTAAAAAAAAACATGCATTAGGAGTATATTAGACCATAACAAATAATTTCTAACAAAATAACTACCCCATAACAATAAACAACGCTGATGATGAACTATAAAGGTAAAACAAAGAATACAATTCTGTCTTATAAAAATGATGCTATTTTTTCACTCCTATGAGCATATTGTTTTTAGGCGAACACGACAAAGGTTGTAATGAACACAAAGTCACAGTGTAACCAAGTTCTTGAAATGCACTGCCTCGGTCTTTATCTACTGCTGTCATGAAGGGTTTACCTGCAAAATATACAATTATAGAAATTTTAAGTATTCTATTTTGAGAATTGAAACTATAATAAAATTCAAGCATTTCCGTAAGTTATCATAATCATTCAGCAGTTTCATTTTGTAAAAGCATCAAACGACTTTTAAACGACATGAGACTAAATTGGTTTCAGTAAAACAAATACACATGTATAGAAAGCTTTACATAGATTGTAAGGGAAATCTGCTTAAGAAGTTAGTTGTAGAAAAAACTTGAATTACGTAAAAAATATATATAAACTTACATGCATATCAAAATATATACACTTTTTTTTCAATTAATGCAAGTAAACAGATAAATCCTTACCCGAATTCCGGTCATCAGCTGCCCTCGCGAGAAGCAAATATTCCTGAAATGAATTACAAACTCACTCAATATAAAACAACAATCAAGTTTAGCACTGTATACATGTACATGACACTATCATTGCAAAATGTCTTATGACCAATTTTACTTAACACTTAGGGCATACATCAACGTCACCGTATATGTCATTTTAATCTATATACATTGGTAAATTCTTAGCATTTATTGTACAATCCTAGTTCATCGTTAATACCCACCTGATAAGTGAATCCCAGCTCCCTATACAGTGCACTCCTCGGATAACGCACACCACCCGCTTCCTGTATACTACCATAGCAACACGGGCAGACGACAAACGAGGCCGTGACGTCACGGCACTTTGCGAGAACGAGGTCAGTTGCTACGCCGCATTTAGGACTCGCCAGACGAAGTCTTGGTTTCAATTTTCTTTAATATTGACATCTTGTCATGATTTAGACTGTAAAATTAGTTTGTATAATTTCATTCTCACCTGGTAACTGAATCCAAACTCCCGATAAAGCGCACCCCGGGGGTATCTCACGCCCCCAGCTTCCTGTATGCTGCCATAGCAACACGGACATTGAGACCGACTCAAGGCTTAGGCTTTTGAGTTGGCTCTCCTACTTTATCTTTAATTCCTACCTGATAACTGAATCCCAGCTCCCTATACAGCGCACTTCGTGGGTATCTCACACCACCCGCTTCCTGTATGCTGCCATAGCAACACGGACAGACGACAAACGAAGCTGTGACGTCACGACACTTTGCGAGAACGAGGTCCGTGGCGACGCCGCATGCGTGAAGGCAGGTGCCGATATCGAAATGGCCGGTGAAGTAATCGAGATTGCTCTGCGATGATGGATATGGAATGCGAGTTAAAGTTGGGAAACAGTTGGGTACGGGAGCTTTTGTTAGTCAATGTGTTGTATTCATTAGTCATTATAAAACGAGCCCCCAATTTATACAAAACTTAAATTCATAGCATTAAATTTAGTCCTATTTAGATTTATTCCTTAGCCAAAAATATATCTTTATGTGACTTACTCTCCACTCTATAACTTATAGCTTGCTGTTAGTACAATTCCTTTAGTTTACATTTTTAAATACAAATTTAAGGGAAGGAATGCCCTTCGTTCAGGCGAAGGTGTGAAATTAAAAGTCGTCATTTACCTGGTAAAGTGTCACATTCGTGAGGTTAGCTGCCTTCACTCGGTCTACAGCTCTTCTGATGGACTCTTGTTTGTTCTCAACCATTAGAACCTATGTAGATATAAGTTTTATATAATCCCCGTTTTCAAATTTATTATACACTGTAGATCATAATTTTCAGGAACAATGTATTAAACACCCGCGACTTAAAGTAATGTAATCACTTTAGTATTCAATTTCCAACCTATTTTTTAAAATAATCTTATGCTGGAATGAAATCGTTGTTAGAATATGAGCATGTACATAAACAATTTAATATCTAGTCAAGGTTTGGAGAGTATTGTCGTTAATCATTATTTGAGTTCATTGCAAAGCTAAGATGAACAATTCAACACTTTGAGCGGTTGACAAAGGGTAAAATAGGTGATTTGGTCAGTGACCATTTCATGGTACATGCATCTATTTCTGTTTCGAAACCAAAGATTGAAAGTGAACAAGTATGCTTCAGGAAAATCAAAGATATTGATTTGACATCATTTCAGAATGATCTCAGGTCTACATACCTTCTCAATAATTATGAAAAGTGTGATCTGGATACGTTAGTGCGGTTATATGATACTGATTTGCGCTCTGTTCTGGACAAACATGCACCGTTAATTAAGCGTCAAAGATCGTTACCTAAGCGTGAACCATGGTACACGAACGGAATTCACTCAGGTCGTCGTAAGGTTAGAGCGAAAGAACGTCGATTCCGTAAAACCAGATCAAACGTCGATCTAGCGGATTTTCAACAATCACGTAATGACTACAAGTCATTATGTAGAGATTCCAAGGTGTCTTTCTACAACAATTTGATTAGTGAACATGCTACCGATCGCGGCAAAGTGTTCAAAATCGCAAACCGTATCATGAAGCGTGAAACTGATAACCCCTTACCGGATAGCACATCATGCAAAGCCCTTGCGGATAATTTCGGCCATTATTTCACGGATAAAATCGACAAAATTAGAAGTGAATTTAATAGCTGTGATGACCCATTTGAATACGATAGCACCTTCTCGGGCAAACTTCTCTCTCAATTCGAACCCCTCAGTGTTCAGGATACTCTCAAACTCATCTCCAAAGCAGCGCCAAAATCGTGTGAACTCGACCCGGTTCCAAGTGGATTAGTGAAACAGCTCAACGATTTATTGTCGCCAATCATTTGTCGAATAATAAATCTGTCAATAACACAGGGAGAAGTTCCGGATATTCATAAAACTGCCCTCGTACGCCCTCTCCTGAAGAAATCATCTCTAGATAGAACTTACAAGAATTACCGCCCGGTTTCTAACCTCACATTTATTTTGAAGCTCATAGAGGACGCAGTTAACATTCAATTCATGCGACATGTGGAAATAAATGTTTTGTCCGAAGAGTTACAATCTGCTTACCGTAGGTTTAGTAGCACCGAAACAGCCCTACTGAAGATATTCGATGACATCCTCCTCAACCTAGACTCTAGACAAGCTGTACTGGTGAGCCTGTTGGACTTATCTGCGGCGTTTGATATCGTAGATCACGGTATCCTTTTGCATAGGCTCAATCACAGTTTCGGTATCACAGGTTCGGCGCTGAAATGGTTCAAGTCATACTTGACTAATCGCTCTTTCCGTGTCGTCATCCGGGACGCACTATCAGATTCGTTCGGTTTGGTATGTTCCGTACCTCAAGGGTCCAAGCTGGGCCCACGTCTCTACAGCCAATACACCCGATTTTTAGGACTACTGCTACGAGTTCTACTCATGTGTTTTCACTGTTACGCAGATGATACACAACTTCAGAGGTCCTTCAATCCCCGCCATATCCCAACGCAAATCACGGCTAAACAGCAAATCGAGGACGGTATCGTGGAGGTCGCGCGTGCGCTTAATGCAAACAAGCTCAAGCTTAACAAAGAGAAGACAGAATTTCTCATTGTTATAGGAAAACGGTACGAGAATATGGTTATGATAGACTCCTTACAGTTAGGCAACGATGTGGTAATGCGTACTCCTACAGCGCGGAATCTCGGAGTCATCATTGACTCACATTTGTCCTTAGAACAGCAAGTCAATGATGTCAGGAAGAAATGTTACTACTATCTCAAATGGATAAAGGACATCCGACCATATAAATCCGCTTACGTTGCGAAGGTTTTAGTCCAAGCCCTAGTCATAAGCAGGCTTGACTATTGCAACGCGCTCTATATCGGACTACCAAAATATCTCCTTCAA
>LQRL01115427.1:0-14508 GCA_001703475.1 Hydroides elegans
TGTAAATGGTGTCGGTGTCGTGCGGCCGAGCCTCGATGTAGCTGATGTGACCGTGCACTTGTTGCCAGAAGGGCGCGCGACAGCAGTTGGCGAATTTGTGCACGTAGGCTGAAATAGAAAAGGTTAAAGTGGACATAACATTGAAAACTACTTGTACATGTTTATGGGCATTTAAAAGGTTGGAAGTATTTAAGGGAGTTTAACAAACAGGCTGAATTGGAATGCTATTCAGTAGCTTCTGATATAGACGCGGGGCTGTGCTAATAGTTGACTAAAATGTAGGGCTTTGGCCTATGAGACATTCAGGTATTCAGGTAATAAATCTGTATGATTCAGTTTACTTGAAGAAAAGTGTTCTACTGTTTGCCCAGGAAGGCTTGTCAACGTAAGTAAAAATATATGTCTTTATCTCATCAGAAGAACTTTTCAAACTCGTTCAAAAGCTTTATTTTTTCAGTTTATACTTACGGCTGACGTAATCGATGAATTCCAGCGCACAATTGTCTTCATCTTCACCAGAGCAGCGTGCCAACACGTTGAACTGATCCTCCACACTCTGTGGACTCACTTTGAAGTCTCTGTAAAACATGAAATAGGGAGTGACTGACGCTGTATCGATGTGAATACAATTCAAATTGCCATGTCTATCAAACTGCGTGGTAGATTTTCCGAGGAACATTTTCCAAGAAAATTCCGAGGCTTTAAGAGGATGTTGTGGGATGAAAACGCTAATTTTTTGGCGAAAACAATTTTAAGAACATCGATCTCGCTTTTATCAGTAGCCTAAAATGCTTCGATATGAACAAAAGCTCTAACCTTTTGAAGCCTATCGCACGTTTATATATTACACATAATTACAAGTGCCACTGTTTTCCATTTGCATTATTGAATGGGCATACTCACTCTTGTTTGAGTTGAAGGGCTTCGTCTTTCATGGTCATGTCCAAATTCCTGATATGGTTCAACATGTTGAGTCTAAGAATTTTGTCTTGCACCTCTTGATCTGAAAACATTTGATTTCATTTACATACTAGAATGTGGAGTACGCATTCAACAGCAAAAAAAAAAACTTTGATTTGTTGATGACGCATGAATCAATTTAAGCATTAGACGAGTATTGTGTCAAAGTAAGGTTAATTCATATTTTTTTCAAAAGAATTAATCGTACATTTCAGAGGAGACATGAAAATTTGATCATGTGTTCTCTTTAAAACATGATAAGGCGTTTTAACCAATCGGTTCAAAATCATTCAATTCAAATTCATACACCAAACTACATAAATTATCGCTCACCTTCAGCGGCACCTTCTTTCTCCTGATCCTTGCGCACTTCCTCCTTGAAGCGGAAATAGGCGTCTGTGTCGGCCACGGCGCTGACGGTGGCGAAGCGATCGCCCAGGATCACGGCCGTCGGATCGATATTAGCTGCAATAAAAAGAAACAAAAAGTTTTTTATTTAATTATATTTATGATTGGCAAACTCGTTCTATTTTCATAATTTGTATATGTTATTTGAACATTTTACGGTTCAACCTCCCAATTTATTAAAAATAATGTGTATAACTTACGTATAACATCTTTTTTTTTAAAAATAATTATACTGAACCAAAGATGCACACACTATCTCGCTCTCTAAAAGTTAACAAATGATGCTTTAGTAGCGAAAGAATAAATGCCTACATTCGATGCAGTTTCTGGCTTCGTTCATTTTGCCCTCTCCAGCCGAGCCCAGAAGCACAGCGGCCTGCTCAAGTGTCCAAACGGTCACTTCGTGTCCGCTTCCTTTAGCCCGGATGGCCCCGAGAGGCTGTCCGCCATCTTTCGTCATTTCTCTGCATGAAAAAAAAAGCATAATAGATGAAGCGGAAATAGATTCATCGTATGTGCATTTTTTGAAAAGATTATTTCTAAGGCCTTGCAAATATATTTCTAAAGCGATCAATCAGGCTTATACTGGTTTTCGTAGTTGAATTTACAACTATGACTGACTATAAAGGATCGCCCTATGATTATATAGTCGCCGTATATTAACGCCGCTATACATTCAAATTAGTCATCTAGAATGTAAGCGCCGTGCGAACGAATGAGCAAATATATTAGACTATATATATTTCAAACTTCATTCAGGATGCATTGCCTGGGTTTACCAAACGTGTAAATAAAATTGTATTAACATGACACCATTATATGGGTTTATTTAGCTAAGTTAATGGTGGTTATGGCTATAAAACTTACGTGGTTGGCCAACCCGCAATATCCTCTGGCCGGAGTGTGGACTGCCATTTTAGTGCACTGCAGAATTCTAATTTTCGTTCTGTTGGTTCGCCTAGATGAGTAAAAAATATATAAAATACATGTATATCAATAATGAATGACCAGGATATAGAACGGCATCAAGTATTAAAGGCCTATTAATTCAACAAATAGTGCTTTTAACAGTTTTCCTCGAGTTTTATTAAATAGAAAATACTATATAAAAAAAATCATTTACACAAATATAGGTTTTATGTACGACAATAGAAACATTTATAATATATAACACAAACGCGTTGTTTTATTAATACAGAATAAGACGCACAAGTCAAACTAACCTGGATAGCTTTCTACAAATGTGATGATCTTGTTCAAAATGTCTTCGTTCGTTTTGACGAGAGCTAATTTCTTTTCACCACTCTCCGCCACGGAGGTGTATTCTGCTGCTTTCGCAACGGTCTGACCCATGGTGATAGCGTATTATGGGTTTCTGTAATATGTAAAATATATAATTATTTAACAGAACACGAAAGCCATCGGTGTATCGATTTGGAGAAACGTTGTTCTTGGTATTTGTTCTCTCTCTTGGTATTTGTTTAACTCGCTTACCTAGCTGACCAAACTTTGAGTAACCTTTTATACCCCCTAAATATAATATATGGTCGTGCTACCGGGTTTCGGTTCGGGTCCCCGGTTTTTTTTAAAGGCGAGGATATCGTCCACAAAATAAAAGCTAAATTCGAGCCCTAGTATGATATAAAAAAAAGTCGCGACAGATGAAATTATCAAAAGGCACATCTACAAAATTAATCGAAATCGGTCATAATCGTAGGATTAAAGCACATCTAGATACCGATATTTTATGCGTCCATGCACAATTTTCAATTCAAAGATTATAGCTGATACAGAATCATGTTTCCGAAAACGTATAGCGTTTTATGTCGCTAAAGGCAATAACCAAATCGTGTACGAGTGAAACGTATCGATTTTTTTTTACAAAGTAATTGGTATAAAAACCTTTTTATTATCAAGTTCTTGGTATGTGTAAAGGAAAATGCCAAAAAGCAAACCCTTTTTGCATATCGATTTTTCGCGTTTAAACTATGAAGAACAGTGAAGCGTTGTAATTACATTGTGCTTCTTAATGCGCGTTAAACAAAGTAGTTGATTGGACAAGTATGTTTTATTTTATGTTAAGATTTGAGATTAAATAGCACTATTTTTCGTGCATTGTTTTCATCTAAAAAAAACGAATGGACGGTAGGTACACGGACCATTGTCCACTATCAATTAGCTACTCCATAAACACACGTATTCAGTGAACACGAACAGGCCCCAACGCCCCCAAAGTCGTTTTTGAGTATTTCAGAAATCTCTATGACCTTCCGTTCAAAAGTTCTAGCCCGTACAAGCTCAAGTCTTGAAAAACCGCTACTTTTGGCTATTTTGGTCAATTTGACAACTTCCGGTGGGGTGGTTTTGACCGAAAGGGCCAAAAGGCACATTTACGGACCAAGACCTTTCATTTGAGCATATAACCAAGTCTCTATGACCTTCCGTTCAAAAGTTCTAGCCCGTACAAGCTCAAGTCTTAAAAAACCGCTATTTTTGGCTATTTTGGTCAATTTGACAACTTCCGGTCGGGTGGTTTTGACCGAAATGGTCAAAAGGCACATCTACGGACCAAGACCTTTCATTTGAGCCTATAACCAAGTCTCTATGACCTTCCGTTCAAAGGTTCTAGCCCGTACAAGCTCAAGTCTAAAAAAAAACCGCTATTTTGGCTATTTTGGCCAATTTGACAACTTTCGGTCGGGTGTTTTTGACCAAAATGGTTAAAAGGCACATCTACGGACCAATTAAGACCTTTCATTTGAGCCTATAACCAAGTCTCTATGACCTTCCGTTCGAAAGTTCTAGCCCGTACAAAAAAGTATGACGGACAGACGGACGGACACCCCAAACCTACAGGCCCCCAACTTTTTGGGTTGGGGCCTAATGAAACGAGTATATGTATCTTCAAACAAGAGGTTGTTCTCATAGTATCACATGTTTAATGTATGACCAACCGTGCGTACCAGGCCAGCGACTCCAGGGCCGAAGCAAGTGGTCAAACGTTCGCGTGTTTTTTGTCCAGAATTAATAGTATATGATTTGTTTAAACATAAACAGTTTGGCAGGATTATTCTCAAATAAATAAAGGTTTAAATAGTTATGCACTGACTCGGATTGTAGGGCCGTATTTTATTATCTTGATGACTTACGTTTCGACAAAATTTAGGAAGCTACGTCGTAAAATTTAACTTCAAACTCCCCTTTGAGGGCACGTATATCATGACAATTATTTTATGACAAAACATATAATTTGATTTAACAAGGTCATTACAATAAAAGTAAATACTTAGCCAGAAAACAAGAGATTCAGTCAAAAACAATACAATAAACTTTGCTACAAACCTCTATTTTCGTCTACTTTGGTTGCTAAGGTAAATATCTGCGCACGCATTGGCTATACCCCAAGCATACACCAGATTTTCTGACTGGTACCCATTTCGATTTCATTACGCATTATAAGCAAGACTTCATTTTGAATGAATTGTATGCATGTTTTATAATTGCCTACTGTGTCCTTAATGTACGGATTTTCTGGCAAATAAGACTTTCAAACTTTCAGAGATCTTTACCATACATAAGTTATGTTTTGCATAACATACTTTTAAAATTTATTGGTGAAAGCGATTTCGAGAGCATATAATTTCGGTAAATATCATTCATTTCAAAATTAGATTTAATCAGGATAAACCATTAATTTTCAACAAAATTCTTAAAAGGTTCAGAGAAAATAAATGGAGAGTTTTGACAATTCTAAAAATATGTTGTGGTGATTGCCATATCTTCACAATTTCAACAATTTTTTTTGCTCATATATGCCTTGTTGACATATTTTTGACACTTGACACATTTCTGCACAAACTCGCTAGTGCTACGGCCCTTTATCGATTCACAGAATTTACATTCTAGACATTCTTTAGAAACTCGACACATTTCTGCACAAACATCTCTAGTGATACGGTTTTTTTTTAAGTCACAGGATTTGTAGTGATGTAGACAACAAGACATGAGGAGAGTTAGCACGCAGACAGACAAGAGTTTGTTAATATTTATATACCAATAAATAGAGAGCGCTTATTTCTATTATCTGAAATAATTATAATAAAACAATAATGATAAACAGAAACATTAGAATAATGCTTGTTCAATAGCTGGTCAAAGCGCTCAACAATGCAGTTTGATTTAAGTTGCCTTTAAACCCTTTGGCGACCAAAAGTGTTAATTTATAATTATATAATATAAATGGCGACATCATAACGAGAACTACAAATTCATTTGCTATAATACAGCTTGTATGCTAATTTAAACAAGCATATTTTCTATCAATTTTTCAACTCTAAATACACCTTTAACATATGCTTATATAATTTTTTTGTCGCTAAGGCCAAAACAAACGCTCTCTCCCATGAGATTTAGTTTCAAATGAGGTACTTGAAGCAACATAATTAAATTCGATCTCAAAGTGTATGCTTTTGCTTAAATTCAATTACTAAATTTCAATTACTGAGATATTCATAATTATTTAAATAAAGTACTTAAATATATATTCATGATGTGAGATCTTATGGGGCCTCAAATAGCCTCGTACTGTAAGCTATATTTAGGGTAGCGAGTCATTCAAATGTGTGGCAACACAGTGCAATACATTTTAAAGTAAAATCATCTGTCATAAATCAATGGTCAATAGAAATACACACACTTTTTATAGTTAAATATTGCCATGTTGTAGATAACTCTTTCCGCTTTAAAATGCAAAACCTTTTATTTGCTCTATTCAACTTTATACTTTTTTACTGTTTGCGATAATATTTACGTACAAATATCAACATGATATCGGTAGACATACAAATAACATACATACGAATATTTATCACGCTTGGAAAATGGTGTAAATTAGATCAATTCATACATCACAATTTCGAGACAATCAAACCACCCGATCAACGGGATGACCAGTCTTCCGTCAGTTTGAAATTCCCTGATTTGTCCATGAACTCTCCTTGACCAAGATAACAACTGGCCTAAACTGGCACTTCATATCCAAGCTTAACTGTAGTTAGCCGATATCCTAGCACCGAATTCACTAGCTATACATTTTAGAGATATCATAAGAAATTATTAATATAACGAAACCCCCTGATTTGAAAAATGCTCAAAAAAGGAATTGTCATCTGATTAAAAAAAAATGTTAACAAATCCGTGAATTTTGAAAATGAATTTTAAAATTTGTTTCTGACGTGGGTTACCCTCAATTACTAACGTTACTTAGCATAACAGTTTTTAAAAAATATTTAAAGTACTTCTTGAAAATCAAGAGATATTGTAAGACTATATCTATGATTTATATTTTCTTAGTACAAAGAGCAATCTATGAAATCGATTGAATACAGAGATGATATCCCAATGTATTTTGTTTTACCAAAATGGTTATTGCTACGGGAACGAGCATTTTTTTCTCCCTATTTCGAGGGTTTATTACCATTTTGTTTATGATCTAATGATTGTATACTTTTTGTGAAATTATATTTATGGATGAAATTTGGAAATATACAGAATCGTCTAAATATTCAAATATATTTTTATGAGAACAAAAATATTTATATTCGTGCTAAATGTTTTAACTTGCTGTCGCTTAATAGATCAAGCGCTTAACTTAGGAATCTGACATTTTATTATCTTCAAAGTATAATTTTGATCTAGTGCCCATCAAAGTATGTTCTATTGCTATCACAAAAATACTTGTCTTAAAATAATTCTTTGAAGCTTTAATGTTTTTTTTTTGGAAAATATTTATATTTGGTGGCATTTGAATATCTGTGTCATCCTTATTTGAAGCCTTTTGCAAAATATCAAAAGGAATGTTGTTTCTTTCATAGTTACACCCGTAAATCACATTTATGTGTGCATATTTCTACTTGACCCGACTTAGTACTAAAGCTGCTGCTCTATAAAGTGTAATTCAAACACTTCGCATGCATGAATCGTCTAACTTTTAGATATCTCAACCCTATCGCCTTATTTATACAAATGATGAAATCTCAACTGCCACAAAGAGAACCTCATTTGGAGCAGGTGTAGGATTTCAAACTTTCAATACCTTAAGATTTCGGTAGTGTTTTCGATGGTTGAGCACTACCCATGCATCTTTTTGTATCCTCTAGAGTAGGTGTAGGAGTATATAAGAGATACCGAAGAGAAAACGATTAGAATAGTCCAAATGTGATGTGACTACAGTTTTAACTAATCTTTTGAAGTTTCAGAAGTAAGTATGGATAGTATTTATAGCACTGTCGTTCAATTTACTCAATCTGACATGACATTTTCTTGTCCGGGTCAAAATAAACACCTAGGTTCCTAACGGATTCATTACTCTTTATTGCTTTTCACCGCCTACATGAACCGAGTTATATGTTACTTTAGCCAGATATTGTTTGGTACCAATTATAATGAGTGCTTTGTTCTAATCACAAATGAATATCAATTTCGAGGCGATTTGAGCATATTTGTTTGCAGCGTTGATCAATTGATATAGCATATCAGCAGCACTATCGTCAGCTTTTAAATAGTATAACTAACATGTGTGATTCACTAACTCTATAAAGTATAATTCAAACACTTCGCATGCATGAATCGTCTAACTTTTAGATATCTCAACCCTATCGCCTTATTTATACAAATGATGAAATCTCAACTGCCACAAAGAGAACCTCATTTGGAGCAGGTGTAGGATTTCAAACTTTCAATACCTTAAGATTTCGGTAGTATTTTTGATGGTTGAGCACTACCCATGCATCTTTTTGTATCCTCTAGAGTAGGTGTAGGAGTATATAAGAGATACCGAAGAGAAAACGATTAGAATAGTCCAAATGTGATGTGACTACAGTTTTAACTAATCTTTTGAAGTTTCAGAAGTAAGTATGGATAGTATTTATAGCACTGTCGTTCAATTTACTCAATCTGACATGACATTTTCTTGTCCGGGTCAAAATAAACACCTAGGTTCCTAACGGATTCACTACTCTTTATTGTTTTTCACCGCTTACATGAACCGGGTTATATGTCAATTTAGCCAGCTATTGTTTGGTACCAATTATAATGAGTGCTTTGTTCTAATAACCAATGATTATTTTTGTCCATTATTTAGAGAATCCACATGCAATTAAGGCTTGAATTTCAATTTTGAGGCGATTTGAACATATTTGTTTGCAGCGTTGATCAATTGATATAGCATATCAACAGCACTATCGTCAGCTTTTAAATAGTATAACTAACATGTGTGATTCACTAACCCAATTTATGCATTGATTATATATAGTTTATAAATTTTTGGTCAACTTGACAACTTCCGGTCGAGTGTTTTTGACCGAAATGGCCAAAAGGCACATCTACAGACCATGACCATTCATTTGAGCCTATAACCAAGTCTCTATGACCTTCCGTTCAAAAGTTCTTGCCTGTACAAAAACAGTATGACGGACAGGCGGACAGTCAGACGGACACCCTAAACCTATAGGCCCCCAACCTTTTGGGTTGAGGACTAAAAATGTTACCGGACCAGTAATAAGATAGTTTTGATTGGAATGCACTTTTAAGTGCAGATTGGAATAAAAAAGACAATAGCAGATTATCCTTGGTTTTCCTTGGTTATAAGGTATATGAAAGGCACATAGTCATAAAAGAAACATCATAATATAGATAATTCACAATCTTTGGAATTCGAAGGTAATGTATGAAAGGGATGATATGAATAAAGTTAGAATCATTTTAAAGTACTAAAAAGCTTTAAGTTTTACAACAATATTATTTAGAGCATGAAATTGCTATTGATAATGCATCTACTGGCATTATATACCTGGCCTTTCAGAAATAGTGAAGAAAGTGATGTCATTGATCGTCTGACAGGCCTCATAAGGATCCAATAAAGTCTTTTATTATTTTGGCACATATAGCTAAGTTTTTCGTCTTTGAGAGATTTGGATAAATTCATTTGAATTCAAGTTCCTTAAAGACATTGCATAAATCAGGCCTTTTATTTTGCTCACTTCAAATTAGTGCAATGAATATATTTTATTATCTCACACTGGTATATTACACAATCTGAAAGAAGTACATTTAATTTTATATCAACTGTCCATTAAATTACAATTTCAAAAATAATTCAGATATAAAAATGTAAAAAAAAACAGAGGGAACTGCATATTTATATTTCATTTTTTTCATTATATGAAATGTTTGTTTTAGTATATCATAGCCTAAATGATTTCGAAACTGTATATATATTTTAATTAGATGGCATTTGTTCAGACTGTTTCCATAGTACTTATATAGAGAGGTATCGTATTATGTCGCATGGCTGGGGCGTTTTATATAGTGACAAACAATGGAGTTATTTCGAATACCACACAGTTTTACTGTCTGCAGTGGGTTTTTTCGTGATACCGGCCATTGTTTGGTCTGGAAAAAATATTCTATTTGAGTTTCAAATCTATTGAAAAGCACCGATCACGTGTTTCTTGATGTAAACAATAAACACGGGATACCTGCAAGTCAATGTCGTCTCTTGCTAGAACTATGTAAAATCATCGGTCAATAATTTAATGAAAAATAAATGGACGTGCTTGGGTATGAATCCCAATAGAAATAAGAAGTCAACCGTGACGAAACGATTGAAATCTAGAACCTTGACCTGAACATTTTTTGCCATCACGTGTTTTTCTTGGAAAATCATGACAGAGACCTATTTTATATAGGGGATATTGGCATCGATGAGTTATATACATCGAATGATTTTTAAGAAAAAAATAACAAATAATATGGTTTTTGGGGTAAAGTGGTAAAAATCTAACAACTAAACACTTACAATGTGATTGTTAAAGAACTGTTTTTCTGCAAACTTTAAGTTTATCATTTTGTATATGACAAGCCAATATTCAATGTTGACAATGATTTCATCTGTAAATATTTTAACATTGATTTGCACGGTTCTCTAATATGTAATCAAACTAGTCGAAATTAAACGAGCCCTGCGACATACATGATAACTAACTCGCGATATTTTTCATACCGGCTCGAAAGAGTTAGTTATCCTATATATGTTTCACACTAAAAAAAAGTAATTATATAACCTTCTAAGTAGACTTTAAGCCTACAGAACGACATGCATTAATTTAACTTTGAGTAACAAACGGTGCCATATTCGTTTGACAGTCTAGCCGATACAAATGTTTGCTTTATATGTTTATTATCAATGACATAGGCCTAATGGTTTTTAACTGTTTTAATAAAGGACATTACTGTGATAATAACCATCTTTTCTTAAGCACAATATTGTATAAATGGGGTATTTCGATGGTTCAAATGAGTTTATGCTAGGGTATACATCGCGTTCATAAAATATTAGTTAACAGTTTGTACCGGAGATCAATTATGAGTCTTATTTCAACAAATGTGTTACTCTCAATTACCCGAAGCCACCTGTCAATACACAAATCGCTTGGTGTTTACTAAAAGCGTTATTATATCAAATAGCCCTTATACAAGTATAATGAAAACAAAGTATTGCTAAAACTGCTAAAATCATTTCCGTTTCCGTTCAGGCAAATATTGTAATTATGTAATAAGTGTTTATATTGAATTCTATATTATTTCCGTCGATGTCATGACGATACCAAAATATGACATAATATTTTGTGCCTTAATGTTACCATAACACAACTGTTGTACATTTCTACTAAGCGTTTCATTTCAGTTTTAATTGAGTCAATGCATTAATATCGGACAATAAGGCAAATCAAAATTTAAAGAAATGGATAACTTAAATACGCTAAAAATTATATTAACTTCAGTGGTTATTTCAACCATCGTCCGGTCATACGCAAATGCAACAATGACAAACTACGGAACCTTCATGAAAAAAGTGTCTCCTTCGGTACTTTCTGCGTATCCCTTGACTCAGCGACGACACGTGTCACGTGACCAACTTAATGATGACGTCACCTTTGAATTCCTCGCCTCGGATTCGTCAGAATTTTTAGATGTCCACGGTTGCGCCATATTTTGCTCATTGGTTGAAACATGCATGGTTGCGGCACCGCACGCTACTGGATGCCATATTCTCGGAAGTGATGCGGGGCTTCCAGGAACAGAGAGCACACTGAATCCGTCCGAAATAAGTGCAGCGTATGTGCCAAAACGAGGTATGTATTTTATACATGTCTTTTCGTGCTGATATAGACACATATATCAAGATGAAGAATAATTTATAGCAATGTATATTAAACAGTATAACATCGAAAAATCAAACAAAAAAATGAATAGTTTTTGAAATAATTATTGAAATAATTATTGTAATCATCTCTTAAATATAGAATTCTATGTTAGTAGAAAAATGACCATGTAGTAAATATAAACTTTAATATGCATACATTCATATACTGATTTTAACATGTACAATGTATTCAACAGACACAGATACGATGCCCTGCTGGGAATCACACACAAACTCAAACGCCGTTCACGGTCTTGTTGTCGCACCCTTTTTCGAAAATCGACCGGATGTTTATTATTTTGGAATTATGGGAGATGACGTGGACGCGTGCAAAAGCGCATGCGCTGCAGAATCGAATTGTATGGTGGGTATTTTATGAGTCAATGTTAATTGTTGCTTTTTTTAAAAAATCAATTTGAATATATTAATATTAAATATTAGCGAAAGTAAAGTATTTTTGGTATATTCAAACTAGTTACAGAGTCCACTTTAGTAATCCAGCTAGTCCAATAAATGAAAAAAAAACTTTCCTTTTTAAATATTTTTTTGTGATTTATTGATATTTAATGTATATAACAAAAATGAATGAGTAACTTAAGCTATAGTTGCAAATGTTAAGGATGCTAAGTGCGACAGCACTATGAAAGACATATCCTCTGAAATAACTTATTACCATATTTCTTTTAGGCAAGTGTGTTATTCCTGACCTTTGGACACGGTGATTGGGCAGGGCAGTGTTATGGAAGAAGTAACTTCGCACAAACTGTAGAACCAACCAGTGACGTCATCACCAATTTCAAGCTGCCATGTGTCGACAATTTATAAAGAGAACACCATAGTGTTTTTATGTGGAGAGCTTGTAAACCTCGATTTCAAAATGATTTGGATAATTATTGCTTTCATATCTACTACTCTTGGATTCAAACAATTTCAATCGTGGACTCACTTTAATATTCGCAAACGATTCGAAGGTGAACAGCAATAAATGTGTATTGATATTTAATAATATGCAGTTTAATGTCAGTTATGTTTGTCCGGATTTATAACATGAAATGGTAACATGACATGGTCTTAAGCGGACACGCCGAGTTCACGTAAAGTACATGTAGACATTACACGGTTACATAGTTAACTCCATATCTGCCCTAAATGTGGATGAAGGAAATAAAACATTTCATTTACTTATTCTATTTAACAAGTCTTTACTAATTGTCATCTAAAAGCGTTTATCTCACTTAGAAGACTTTAGTATGATAAGTGTGGCCACGCCTTTTAAAGGGCCATTAACTATCATGTTTGAAGAGCACATCCCGAGCTGTTTCCCGAAAAGCGTTTCCCCACCAAATTCCTGCTGGCTTGAACATTTGAGAAAATAGTTTATAAATAGAAGATTTGATAATTTGATAATTTCTTAATTGACGCAATAAGTAGTGAGAACATTTATTTCGAAATTTATGAAACTTGCTTGCATATGATATGGCTATATTCAACATTTCAATATCACAATATATGTTCCTTTTGAAATCCATTAAGCTGGGTTTAGGAAAGGAGATACAGCTCAGCTAGCTTGGAAAAAGTGAACACCCTTTTGCACAATTCTAATGATCAAAAACAATTATTTTATTGTCATAAATAATTCAATGTTGTTTTAAAGTGATTTTACAACTTTTTGAAAATCGTGTCGTGAGGTGCCCATCATGGCTAACAAGATATTCTGATATAAGAGTTGATGTTGGTTTGTTGTGGCAAAGTGTTGCTAAAGCTGCTTCGTCCGTAACAGTGGCCTGCCCACTGCCCTTGAGAGAACGCTGTAAGGTGGAGCACACTTGCCTAGAAAAAAAACAACAACAAAACCTAATGAATATATCAATATAAATGAAAATACATACATTCATTACAATCCTATACGTATTAAATGCCAGGCAGTACTCAAGGGCAGTAAAGTGACGTACGGCCCTTGACTATAACCATTCAAAACAAAGCGGAAGGCTATGTTTCATATTTTATGTTTGATAATATTGTATTATTTTCTACATTTATCAAAAGTGCAATTAATTTATTGCCGCTAAAAATAAACATATAAAAACGTATTTTGAGGAATCACAACGACACTAATTTGGAGCAAAAAACACAAAGATTTATTTGCTGTCCACATACGGCACACTGGGCCTCAGCTGCACATGCGCTCTTGCAAGCTTCGACGTCATCGCCCATGTAACCGAAATAGTAAACATTGGGTCGATCATCATTTCCGGCCCCGGGAACCAAACCCGCCACCGCGTTATGGTTGATATAGGTTTCCCAGCATGTTGTCGCTGCTGTTATGATAAAACAAAATATATACTTCTATTTGTTTAACTTTTAGAATTTTATTTTTATGATATAGTTCAAATCTCTCATAATTGTCTTTATCAATAGAATTTTCCTTAATGAAACGCCAATACTAAGCGCTAAACAGAAACTTGCATATATTCTTTAGAAGCAGACTGATTACAAAATAAAGGTTTGGTTTTTTTTTACGCTGCTGTTATGATACATAATATACATTGTTATTTCTTTATAAAACCTTTATTGGTTTATTTTTTTTATAATATAGTTCAAATCTTTCATAATGTTATCTATGAATAGAAAATTTCCTTAAATTTAAGAAACGCCGATATTAAGCCCTTAAAATGAAACTTGCACAGATATTTAGAACACTGGTATAGATTCAAATTTTGATTTTTTTTCGATACCTGGTGTGCATTCTGGTTGTTGATCTACAGATCCTGCGCCAGTAGAAGAGGGGATCTGCATTTTACGAGAAAATGTCGGAATATTTTGTTTAGGTATGTAAAAGGTTATGATAGTAGATATTTGGAACCTGACAAAATTGA
>LQRL01115429.1:18541-42873 GCA_001703475.1 Hydroides elegans
TGACATTGCTCGCAAGCACTCTATGGATAATATGTTCTATGCTGATGACACTCAGCTGTATGTGATTTTGGATAAACCCTATCAACCAGCACAATAGAGGCATGCATTGATGAAATTCGAGTATGGATGGCGAAAAACATGCTGAAATTAAATGACTCTAAGACAGAAATCCTCCTTATAGGCTCCCGAACTCAAATAAAAAAAGTCAAACAAATAGGGGTACGAGTTGGCACCCATATGGTGCAATCGACAACCGGACTAAGAAATCTGGGAGCCTATTTTGATCATACTATGTCGATGTCATTATTCATATCCGAAAAGTGTAAATCGCTATCACATCAGCTTCGAAGCATCGCCAAAATTCGAAAATATCTCACAAATTCAACGGCACAATCACTGGTCAGCGCGGTCTTTACATCGCGTCTCGATTACTGTAACAGTTTACTATTTGGAGTCTCTAAGACCGAACTAAATAGACTACAAAGACTCCAGAATATGGCCGCTCGCTTAATATGTCGGGTTCATAAATATGAACATATTACCCCTAGCCTTCATAAACTACACTGGCTTCCTGTGGAAAAACGGATTGTTTTTAAAATTCTGGTCATTACTTTTAAAGTATTAACTAATTCTAGTCCGAAATATCTATCAGACATTCTAGTCAAATATCAGCCAAAGCGTGTTTTAAGATCTCAAAGTAATAATCTTTTAGTTGAATATAAAATAAATAGCAAATATGGTAAATGTGTTTTCAGAAACTGTGCACCTTCTCTATGGAATAGTCTACCCCAGGACATGCGAAACGTGCAGTCATTAAGCGTTTTCAAAAGAAGATTAAAAACTCTACTATTTATACAAGCTTATTCATAATGTATTTCAGTCAATTAGTAAAATATAGTTATCTATCATTTTAACCATTATCATGTTTTATATTTCATGTATTTTTGTGCGTATTTCTATATGTGTTCATATTGTAAAGCCCTTTGAGCTAAAGCAGGTGAAGGGCTATATAAGAAACCACAAATAATAAATAAATAAATAAATAAGTAAATACTTTCATCTTGTAAAGCCTGTCGGATTGTGAGTTTATAAATAGAATACCCATATCGTTCTTCTTCTTTCTATCTAGGTGCTTGTCTTGGCACTAGGGTTTTCCACTGATTTGAGTTTCAGATATAATTTATAAATAATACCATTTTCGTTTAATGGGGCAAATACAATTTGTATAATGTTTGTATTATGGAAAGTAATGTAAACTGTTATTGTAGTATTGGCAATAAACATTCATATTGTGTCATTTTACCGCATTATAAACATCATTTAAGTTTTTTAAATTTCATTTTGGTTTAATGGGGCAAATATCATTTGTAAAATGCTTGTATTATAGAAAGTTGGGTAAAACTGTCATGGCATAATCAGCAATAAACATTAATATTTGTTCATTCTGCTGCATTATAAACATCACCTTTATGTCCTAATAGTGAAAGACAAGAATAATATATTAATAGGCAGCTGGATTATATTTGAGAAAAAAGTTAGTGATCTTGCAAATCAAGTTAATCGTGTCATACTAACTATAACTGCACTGCATATTTAAAAACACATTTAAAAATCAACAATCAAAATCAAGTTTACAGTGTGTGTCACAGTTGACTACATAATTAAATGTTTTACACCAATTGAAATTAAGTGAGATGAATACAGCTCATTACACATGTTTAGCAGTGTGGTGTTGAGTGTGTATCATAATCGTTGCAAAGCAGATGTGAAAACCAATAGTATATCAGTGTAATACTGCATGTAATGAAACTGATCTCTAATATTGCAGTGTTTATAGGGCAAAATATATGCTGTTCTGTATTACTCTGAAACGTTTAAATTTTTAAGTATTCAAGCAATGCATCACAAATATGCACTTGTAATTTGACATTACGAGTGATGTGCCAATACATATTTAACCAATGTTAATCATTAAAAGAAAATTGTAAAAACATAAAAGTGGCGTAAACAACAGTTTGTTCGAGTATTATAATACACAGAGTTTTTTAATAAAACACACGGAGCAATATTAACGAAATTAGAACGAAATCGCAGTCATGAACCATAGGGAGCCATTGGCAATGAAATAGATCATGCTTAAGGTTTAAGGTGTCTTTCATTTGATGTATTTTGGGATTAAACAAGATTCAAATTGTCTATTTTGATTATGATGTTTCGATATTAAAAACAACTTTTGATATATTATTTTATGACTGGATATAAAGAATTAATTAAATTAGGCTTGATGGTATGCTGACATGTTGGAAAATAATTGTATTTTTTTTCGTGCCCTCTGTGTTAAATATTTTAAATGTTTTGACACTGATTAAATAAGACATGATTGTATTTTTTAAAAATATATATTTTTTAACATAAATGATTACATGAATATACTTAACATTAAGTAGTCGCAACTACTTATTTAGGGTGCGGCCCGTCAAATATGTTATATTGGCCAACTCATATAGAATACTTAGGAAGAAACGATAAGTTGGTCATCGTACTTAATAATACGGCAGAGGGGTCCTGAATAAAATTGTGTGTTCGATGGTATTGCTGATTAGGATGTTAGAAAATTATTGAAATAATCGGGCTAGAAAATTAATAAAATGCTATAATAGCTAACATAGCACCGTAAGCCTATTTAATTCTCCCTGTACGTTCTTTGCGTCCACGGAATTTAAATTGGTATAAAATATAGAAATCCCAGCAGGTTTAATACCGCTGGGATTTCTATATTCTATACTAATTTAAAGTCTGCAGACGCAGACGCATAGAGCCGCTAACCGCACCATATATCATATAAATATATATACGCTCCGTTTTCCCTATGAATAAATCATTACTTTTGATAGTATGCACGAGTTTTAGAATTCCTGGCAAAACTTAAAATTATAAAACTTAAATGTTACTCACCATGACTTATTAAAATTTCAGATATATATTTATATGATTATGATAGAAGTGTTTTTACTTAAAATTTACTTTAAAAAATTATAAATAAAGGTATAAATGCGCTATGATCATGTCATTTTCCTTTTATGATTTAATATCCAAAGTTGTTAATTGTAGTTGAATATCAAAACATAGTGCTGAGTTCTGTCGTGCATCTTAATTCTTTAAGTTATTAATAATAAAAATCCTTCATGTTGCTCAATACTTTACTTCAGCATATTCCTACTCAATACTACGAGTCCAATGTCTGAAAGCGAACACAATCTCGTTTCTCCTCCATTAGATATGAGCTCTCAGTGTAGTATTGCCGTTTATTTTCTCCATTGGGGTCTTAAAAAGCACATGTGTCTATGGTTTATGACCCGAAGAAGAGAAAGAGCGAAAGTAGACTATTGCGTGTTGCTGCAAGCATCCTCACATTATTATTATCATATTTGTTATAACAAATGGTTTTGGGCTGAACAACGCTTGATTGAAAAAAATGTGTACACACTGTTGTGTCTCTTGGGATGCATGTCAAAAACAAATGAGATTGTAATTGCTTTTTAAATTCAGTATATAATTTTTTTTCAACTTATATAAACCTTTTTTTTTGTCATTAAGTTCAATTTGTCATCCTTTTAGTGAACGGCCCATGCAAATTCTGCGAGTATTAGCAGGTTATACAAAATATTTAAAAATCTCGATTGTGAAAATAAGAAAAAGACAACAGTACATGTATGCAACTGATAAAAGAAACATATTTTTCTAGATATGAATATATGTATATATTTATATATAAGATTTTAAACATAAATCTGTAGAAAAATAACCATAACTAAATTCACATAGATTACCATTTCGTTTTTGTTTAATAAAGACCATTTCTTTTCAATTAATAATGACAATATCTTAACATAATTTTAAAAATCTATAATTTTATTATAATTGATAATTTAGCAATTTCGTTCAAACTCAAAATTTTAAATCATTACAGTTTTACAACTTTTCCTCAAAATCATTCATAAGCTCATGCTTATAACAAGGTAATCATTATATTGGTATAGGATAAATCATGTTGCCTTGATTTTGCATTATAAAGCATGTCATTTGTGCTCAATAGAAATGGCTGAATCTGTGTCGCAACTGATGATGCTGCGATACCTTCATCTATTGAATGCCGAGGTCTTACGACAAAAAGTGTCCTTAAGCTTTTGTCATAAAGCATTTTTTTTCCATTGAATAGTTTTTCTGGCTTTTTTTGTATAATTGGAAATGCAAACAATTTCATTATAACCATATTGTTGGCAGAAAGTGCATACAAAAAAAAAAGAATGATGAGAATAGTTCGACATACATGTATTAGTTCGATGCATCACTTTTGATAATGACAATAATTATCAAAGTTTGAAGGAGCAAGGAACAAACTACAAATTTGGTCACTGAATCTGGTCGCTGATATGTTTATCGACTCAAAATTCTCAGTGAATGTGTGGTATAGAAAAGTTGTTTAAACACCCTCAGCATTAACAATAGCTCATTTGATAACTATCTTTACATTAGAAAGTATCAATGATTTCAATTTGATTTGTGAATGTTTCTAAGGTACGGTAAGATTTGTAAAATAAATGCAACAGAAGCTTTAACTGATTCCGCATTCCAACGGCATAAATTAATCCTTAATTCAATATGTTTTCATCGAGCTTGTTTGTTACCGATACACATCCTGTCTCTCCGGCCCTAATCCTGACATGTCGTTGTTACCAAACACGTCGCAGAATCCCCGATTTTTATTAGACATCACTTCGAATTGCAAAAAAAAAACATATTTTCATGCTCAAACACACAAGCAATGCTGCAATCACAACTATCACCTTGTGTGTCGTATTATGACGTCCCACGTAATTGCTTCAGATCAAAAGCCACTGAGAACCTTCTTTGTGTCGCGGCAACCGCAGTGATGGCCTTGAAAAGTCAATGACCGAAACAGCTTTGATGGATTTAATTGAAGAAAAGGAAATAGAAACGCTTTCATACTTGGAAACTACTAAATTGAAGAAAAAAAAAACGTGTTTAGCTAAAAGGAGTGAAATGAAAAATCAATAGTTCGATGGGTTTTTGTAGAGGAGCATCATACTCAGATTGGATAATGAAACATGTATCAATGACAAAATAATGTTGATGACTCAATTAAAGAAAATGGAAAAAGGATTTTTTCAAGCTCAAAAAGAGTGAAATAAGAATTTGATTCGAATGTCGATTTTAATTATGTGACTTTATGATAAGAACATCATAAAGTAGATACTACAATCCACTAAAACGTGTTTCAATGACCGAATAATGTTGATGACTTAATTGAAGTAAAGACACGTATTAATATTTTCACAAGGTGCGAAATCTCCTTGATGTCAATTGTTTTTGTCACATTTTGCTCAAAACAAATTATGACTGATTTAGTGCAATTTCAGTAAATCACTTGTTACTATTTTTGTCTAAATAAAAACATTTTCTTGCTGGATCACAGGAACAGCTCTAACCTTTATTGTAATACAGGTAAAATATTAATATGAAAGTGCATGTTGTGTGAAAAAGTTGTTTTTTTTTTCCGAAATTCTTTAAAAAATAAATCGTATGTTGTACCTTTTCAGAGATACAAAGTAATTAAACCCAAGAGAGACTATTTACTGTTTCAAGTAGACTATAAAACTTGATTAAAACGGTAAAAAATTAAAATTATGCACATACAAAATAAATTGTGTTAAATGATTGCTCTTGAGCTTTGATTAAAAAAATGGGACCCCGTGACATATTTTCAAGAAATTGTAAAATCACCTTACGAGTTTGCAAAATGGTGGGGTTATTACAAGTCAGTTGAACTATTCAATATTTTCTTGGATTTCTCAGAATTGGAGCATCTTTTTCGAAAATTAAATGTTGATAAAAAATGTAGTTTAATTTCCAATAAAAAATTACACAAATAAGACAAAGTTTTACCATTATAATCTATTTCTCAAAGGGTACCCACCTTACTCTTCATGAAAAGAATCGAGAAGTTGTTCCTCCAATCTCCAAGAAGTCGGTGTTAGGAAAAGTATAAATTGTCTAAAAGGATTTGGTGAGAAACACCTTTTGCGAGGATCAGCCCGTGACGTGTTCTTCATTCAAAATCCAGGGACATGCGGAGCTTTTAATAACTTTTATAAGAAATACATTTTTATTCATAGAAAAAAGAAATAGTTAATTAATTCAAATAAAACTATTTTCATGAAACCATTAAAACGTTGATGAAAAATCTCTTAAAAGTTATTTGAACAGTGCATGTTAATAACAAAAACTACAAATGCTATGTGCAAAATAAATGTGATAAATTTGTAATAAAAGTAATATATCCAGCAAAATATTAAATGTAATGTTAAAATTGGCATACATTTTATACAATATCACTTAAATGTCTCTATATAATATCTGAGTATAACTATATAAACTCCAAGTGATTAAAGTAAATACCCTACCTATAATGTTTAGATTTACTTTCAAATTAACAATTTTACCTCAGGACATATTTGGACAAAATACAGCATTTACCACTAAACATGTTTATTTAAAGCATTTAACGATCCACCTAAATTTGTTCAACATTTGCTTTAGAATAAAACAGGATAAAACCAAATAAATTTAAGAACTTGGTGCGAATATTGCTTCAATTTATGCTATAGTTAATCTTTCGTTAGAAAAACAAATAGGAAGAATTTTTCAAGGTGGGTGACCGATCGGAACACTGCAGATAAGTTCAAAGGGAGTAAAGAGCACAGGATCAAATACGAATATGCAATTATATCCCAGGTTGGCTCTACGATTCACTAATGACCGAGTTTCTTAATCCAATAATCCATGACCTTTGCTTTTAGGTCTGCAACATTTTTTGGTTTCATTTATGGGTCAAAACCTTTTATACAAATATGAAAAAAGGGTCTTTTCTTATCAAAATTATATTTTCCTGGAATTCCACAAAATCAATGTTGCTGTTGAAACTTTGGATCCGAATTTGTCATAAAAAATACTGGTAATATGGATCGATACCTACCAAACGTCATCCCAAGTACACATATACAAATGTATATGCCAACTTTTTAAAAACTGTTGTCCAAACGGGGTATACGTATTTTGGTAAAATTGCAAATTTTATGTTACAAATCATATTGGAAGGAACAATGAGTTTGATCTGCCAAATAAAAGCACAGAATAAAAGTTGTATTACAAATGTAGAGTACGTAAAACAAGTCGTAAATTAAATGTCTGACGCCGCTTTTCAGATAATTGCAATGGAGCATTCTGATTCCTTTGTGAATTGCTTACTATCGGTGCTCATTTATTTGTTCAAATGTTACCCATGATTCTATCAAATGTGTCTGGATATAAAAACTATACCCTGGTTGGACAATTTGCAAAGAGTGACTGATATATGCCTATGATAGTAATAAAGATTCTGAAAAAAAATGTATATTTGCTACTAACCTTTCCGCAAACATAAATGTTAAAAGATATGGGCATGGTACGTGTATAAAACATGCAGAGCACCTTACGAGGTATCTGTTCCCCAACAGTGTGTTTCAAACAAAATTTGACTGATCAAACACATTTTTGTCGTTCGTTATTGTAATGTTTTGAAAGGTGATTTTACATTTTTTTTTGAAAAATGTGTCGTGATGTGACCGTCAAACCTGAAAAAAAAGGAATACACATTTCTAGTTAATTTAAGATAATTGGATGGATGTTGCAACACATTTGTTATGATTTATTTTATTCATTTGTAAAAATAATGCTTCCAAAACCGTTGTGAGAATATAATGTTACCATTCAGGTACGGTAACAAATTTGAGATGCAATCTTAGTTAGCGCATTTTGGATGTTATCTGGTTATTATGGTTGAAAGAAAGACGCCTCAAGACTTTATTTACAAATTATTGGATCTGAGAGTAAAATCTCTTAAAACATTAAACATACAATTTATAATTATATTGTTGAGAAGTATAAATATTATATCTCTTTTTAGATAATTGTAGATCATTCGCTTAGTACAAGAGTAGCTGTAAAATTGGGTTCCTGCGCCACCCAAATAAAATGGGGTTCATGCGCCACCCAAATAAATCGGGGTTCCCGCCACCTAAAATCGATTGGGGTTCCTGCCACCTAAAAAAATGGGATTCCTGCCATCTAAAATCAATTGGGGTTCCTGCCACCTAAAATCAATTGGGGTTCCTGCCACCTAAAATCAATTGGGGTTCCTGCCACCTAAAATCAATTGGGGTTTCTGCCACATAAAATCAATTGGGGTTCCTGCCACCTAAAATCAATGAGGGTTCTGCCTCGCCAAGAATCAATGAGGGTTCTGCGCCACCCAAAATCAATGAGGGTTCTGCCCCACCCAAAACAAAATGGGGATTCTGCCCCACCCCAAATGGGTGATATGGGCGATATTTTAATATGTTTCATAATGGTATATATTATAATATTATCATATTACATATTATATTTATGTATCAAAATAAATTATAACATTATAATCTTTTTTTTTTTGCAAAAAATGTAATTTTCGGGATGTCCGACATACCATAAATTCTTGGAAACAGTGACAAATTCTAGCATATTCTGGAAAATTCGAGCATATTCTGGACAATTCGGGCATATTCTGGAAAATTCTAGTGCAATACCTAGTACCCGCTTTTCATTCATAATTTCCTTAATATTCCACATTGACCATTGCAAAAAGGCCGTTGGAAAGCTCATCAACTATGCTATATTCACAAATGTCCGCCATCTTGAATTTCGATAAACCACGAGACCCAAACACTGCAATTTGATTGTTCGACACCTATTTTCCTTCATAATTTTATTAATATTATACATAGAGCCTTGCAAAAGGGCTCATTGGAAAGCTTAGCAACTATGCCTTATTACAAAAGGTCCGCCATCTTGAATTTTGATAATGAACTTGACCCAAATGCTGCATTTATATGGTATCATCCATGCTACCCTTCTTACGAGTCACTCTTGGAGCATTCTACATTGACCCAGAGTTACTCCTGGAGCATTTTACATGTGCTCCTTCTCATTCTACATAGACTGTGAGCTACTCTACAAGTACATGTACTCCTATACATTCTACAGTGATTCCGAGTCACTCTTGAACTATTCGTCATTTGCAGTTAACCGTTCCAAATATGTTTAGGTAACTATCGAGATAATCAACATATGCTATTATCTATTCAAAATTTGTACCAAGTCACTCTTGGACCAATTTTATTATGATCGTTTCATTCTTTATATCCTCTGAGCTTTTTAAAAAATAATCATACCTGTGTTCTTATTCATCGTCCATTGACTTCGAGTCACTCTGTTATCATTCTACATGAACTCTTGTTCATTCTACATGGACTTTGAGTTACTCTTGAAGTATTCCTCATTTATTATCATTCATCCAAAATATGATTTTGGTCACTATTGAAACAATCCACATATGGTATGATCCATCCTATATCTGCTCCAAGTCACTCTTTGAAGATTCTAGAAATGTTCTTTTGCATTCTGATGATTCTATGAGTAACTCTTTTATCATTCTACATAAAGAACGAGTCACTTTTAAAGTACTAATCATTGTTATGAGTCATTCCATATATGCTTGGAGTCGCTAAAAGATATTTCTAAATAACTTCAACTATTGAAGAGAATGAAGAGAATGAGTCAATGCAGCATTTATATATATAACCTTTTCTAACGCCATTACTTCAATTGTTGCAACAGTTTCCTTGCGGCATATTGGACATTTTTTTTCAATAAATCTGAGCATTCTAAACAGCAAGCCAGATGTCTACAGGGCTAAAACATTTCACCCACAGTTGCATCCAAGCACACTTTACAAGTAAATATTTTGTCCTCTCTGGTGGAAGAGCTAACGAATTGTCTTGATGGCATACTGAAATATAATTGATCCACATGACATGATAAGTAGAACGTAATGTACAGTGTGACTCAGACTAAATGGGATGAACGTTGAACATAGTGAAGAGTGACTCCTAGCAAAGTACAGATTGACACAACCGTTATGTCATGCACATACCTATTACATACCTAGGATACAATGCTGAAATCCACGTATATACACAAACAAAAATTCTTTGAAGAGCGACTCGGAGTAGATGTAGAATGCATAAGAGAACATGTAGAATGCCAAAAGAGTGGCTTAGAGCACACTTTGAACGCTTAAAGGCATTAAGTGACTCGTTCTTTATGTAGAATGGTTAAAGAGTTACTCATAGTCTTATCAGAATGCAAAAGAACATATCCAGAATGTTCCAAGAGTGACTTGGAGCAGAGGTAGGATGAATTATTTTTTTCTAAAAGCTCAGAGGGTATAAAGAATGAAACGATCATAATAAAATTGGTCCAAGAGTGACTTGGAACAAATTTTAAATGGATAAAAGCATATGTTGATTATCTCGATAGCTACCTAACACATATTTGGAACGGTTAACTACAAATGACGAATAGTTCAAGAGTGACTCGGAATCACTGTAGAATGTATAGGAGTACATGTAGAGTAGCTCGGAGTCTATGTAGAATGAAAATGAGCACATGTAGAATGCTCCAGGAGTAACTCTGGGTCAATGTAGAATGCTCCAAGAGTGACTCGTAAGAAGGGTAGCATGGGTGATACCATATAAATGCAGCATTTGGATCAAGTGCTTTATCACAATTCAAGATGGCGGACATTTTAATAAAAGTACATAATAAGGCATAGTTGATAAGCTTTCCAATGAGCCATTTTGCAAGGCTCTATGTATAATATTGATGAAATTATGAAGGAAAATAGGTGTCGGACAATCAAATTGCAGTGTTTGCGTCACTTGGTTTATCGAAATTCAAGATGGCGGACATTTGTGAATATAGCATAGTTGATGAGCTTTCCAACGAGCCTTTTTGCAATGGTCTATGTGGAATATTAAGGAAACTATGAATGTAAAGAGGGTACTGGGGATTGCACTAGTCATGGAAGGCTCTAGAATATGCTCGAATTTTCCAGAATATGCTCGAATTTTCCAGAATATCCTCGAATTGTCCAGAATATGCTGGAATTTTGTCATTGTTTTCAAGAATTTATGGTATGTCGGACATCCCGAAAATTACTTTTTTTTCCAAAAAAAAAATATTATAATGTTATGATTTATTTTGATACATAAATACAATATATAGTATGATAATATTATAATATATACCATTATGATACATATTAAAATATCGCCCATATCACCCATTTGGGGTGGGGCAAAATCCCCATTTTGTTTTGGGTGGGGCATAATCCCCATTTTATTTTGGGTGGGGCAGAACCCTCATTGATTTTGGGTGGCGCAGAACCCTCATTGATTCTGGGTGAGGCAGAACCCTCATTGATTTGGCAGGAACCCCAATTGATTTTAGGTTGCAGGAACCCCAATTGATTTTAGGTTGCAGGAACCCATATTGATTTTAGGTGGCAGGAACCCGTGTTGATTTTAGGTGGCAGGAACCCGTGTTGATTTTAGGTGGCAGGAACCCCAATTGATTTAAGGTGGCAGGAACCCCATTTTATTTGGGTGGTGCAGGAACCCCATTTTATTTGGGTTGCGCAGGAACCCCATTTTATTTGGATGGCGCAGGAACCCCATTTTATTTGGGTGGTGCAGGAACCCCATTTTATTTGGGTGGTGCAGGAACCCAATTTTATTTGGGTGGCGCAGGAACCCCAATTGATTTAGGTGGCAGGAACCCCAATTGATTTTATTTGGTTGGCGCAGGAACCCCATTTTACATCTACTTACATGTGTTAATCCAGTTACAGAGTGAGAAGAGATAAACAACGAAATACATGAATATTCGACTAGTTATTTAAACCTTTATTCCAATAAATCATACTAAGCTATATCCCCATCAATAAAATGTACAGAATATAAATGATGCCCCTTATAGACAAATAAATCTTATAAACAGCAATAGTTTACAGGGAAGATTAATCTAGGTTTGCAATTTGGTTTTGATTCTTTTTTATTATAACGAACACGTTGATTACACTCTAAAACAAACAGTCCTGCTATATCACATCCGTGTCCTCTTTCAGGTCAACTATGAGAAAATTCACAATTACAAAATGCCATATGACGACAAAAAGAAGATAGAATTTTCTCAATTTTCCCGGGCAGTGTTATTAGCCGTATCTTATAAGAGGTCATAGTGCAGTCAATCGCGGAGTATCATATGATCAAGATCCGATTACCGGTACACTTTTTCCTGGTGACACTGTCGATCTGTCATATAGTCTATACATGGGAAACATGTATCTTGATTATATCAAAAATTAAATTTAAAATGTTTATTAAAATGTGATCGAGTGAGGGACGAGTTACAAGTGTAGAAATGAATAACCCGAAAACTGAACTGATAAAAACAAACTTACATATAATTAAATAAACATGTAATTAACATGTAATTTCATTTGGAAGCCCAGATGAGTAGATTTTATCATTTCAATTATTCATAACACATTAATTTAATAATAACTACTATTTTATTCAATGAATCTTTACGTCAATATTTGGCAATATTTATATACAATGTGTCTATCAGTTCCAATTTTTCACAAAGGTGGAGTAAAAGATAGTTTTATTAGGCATTTCGGTGAGCATTTTACATATATTTGGTGATTCCCCGAAAATCATTTAGGTAACATGGCCTAATTGAGTGAATGAGTTTGTACTCGGGTATGTAGATCACAATTTAGAATGAGTTTTTATTTGTTTTGTTTGAAAGGGAGAAAGAGAAAATTGTCCTGATATCGCAAAAAGAAATATGTTTTGAACAAATTTAATTTTAAAGTGATATGTTTTGGTAGATTCGGATAACGTTTTTCCTCATTTTACTCTCGTATGCTTTGAATAAAATCCATCTATTAGAAGATAGATTACTCGTCCTGATTTTAATGATTTTCGAACGGTAGCGAGTAACTGATGATCCAATAAGAAAAAGAGTGCCCCAATTTTCCTATTCTAAACAGAGCAAATCTATCTAATCGAGATAAAGCATATCAACTTCTTTGAGACAGATCGTTCAAAAAAAAAAAACCTAAATGATGAGAGAGTAGGGTTGAATCGTTTCAAGAGAGATGTCAAAGGATAATGAATGAGTACGTTTGGGTACTGGTTTTGAAACAGGGCGGAAAGAAGAAGGTCCTGGTACAACGAAAAAGGGCAATTTGATGTTTTTGAATGATGTTTTACTCAATTTAGTTGATTGCAGATAATTCAATTGAAAACATCTCTATACAAACGTATACAGAATAAATAGAGTAGAAACTATCCTTTTGATAAGTTCTTTTTGAAATTGATGAAAAAGTAGCAAAATATTTTTTTCGGGATTATTTAAACAAGAGGCATTGTGTATTGACTAAAACATGAAGATGCATTTAGCTATTCTTATAATAAACGACTTTGCGCGTGTAATTTATTCATGTATCTAATTTCGCTGTTAAAACTGATCTATTGCATATTCACTAAGATGTAAGTTAACAGATTTTCCAAAAAAAATATATACTCAAGTTAGTCTTTCATTTATTGAATATAATTGTAGACGCTTCATCCTAACAAATCAAATTTAAGTTTGATACTGTGCAAGCATAGTGCGTGAGTACATCATATACATTGTACAGTAAAAGAAACAGAATCAATGCAATATAATGTAAATAAGATTCAAATAACCATCGCTAATTGCTATAAATTAATAATATTTACAATAAAGATAATTATTTGATAAGATAGCGATTTCGTTTGATAATGTAATAATCATATTACTGAATTGGCAGCACAGACGCTTTTTTTCCCCCAAACCAGAAAATCAAGTAAAATAAACTGTTAAATAGGAAAATGGGTAGTAAAATAGGAATTGATGAGTTCCGTTAAGTCGAGTTCTGCTGTTTCAAAACCAAAGTTTTTAAATATGTTATAAAATATCCAAATGTAAACAGCGATTTCTCATTGGGTTATACCACATCAGCAATCATCATATGATATATCGCGATGCAAAAAAATATTGAGTGAGTATATTTATACATGCTATTGTATAATTCTTATGATGTTAAGCTATTCTAAAATGGGCATTAAAAATCACAATCTGAAACACAAAAAAAATACATTAAATAAGATAGAAGTGCAATGACAACGTTGACATTCTGCTAAAACAGCAATCGAAATGTACAAGTATCAAGTGTGACAATGCTGAACCTTTGATAACATTCATTCATTTAAATAAAGTTACATATTTTTTCCAATTAACGGAACTATAATTCGGAAATTAATAGATACATATATGTACATACATAAAATAAAACCTTTTTATTTTTTTTTTGTCGATAAAAATAATTCGGCCTATGACGGTCATACTTGTATTTTATGTGTACATTTAGCTACATTATTCAACATAGTCATATTTGATTTTATTTACACAGGGGAGGAAAAACCTGTCATTATTCAGAAAGTATCACTATTTCGTTAATTAATAAAGTTTGGGTTCAAAACATAAATAAGAATAGATTTTTTAAATTGGAAGTTAAAACCGCTTGATTTTACATAATTTTCAGTTTATACATATATTACGAATACTAATAATAATTGTTAGCATAATTAATCACATATTGGTTCCTACCAACTTTCAATCATCAAACAAAAAGTCTACTATTTACATGTATGTGAGATATGTTCTAACTAAAACTGAATATTTATCCTAAACATTCTTTTTGACTACGGAAAGAAGATTTATGCATTAGTTACTACATTGAGAGAAATGAAACTATCTGGGTGAAATGCATACTGTTACAACTGCTTATTAAATCCCATCTTTACATTTTATAGAATAAAACCAAATTAAACGTCCCCAGCGTTTACTCGAGCAAGTAGACCCATGTATCTTTCCGTTGCGAACATTTTCGCTTATATCTGGTACATATCATAGATTTGTTGGGACACTTTTATCTTTTGAACCCTTGTATGTAGGCTATATCCAAACATGATCATTCATCTTTATAAATGTATATTTGGTTGGAAATATTACTAACCGATGATCTCACAATGCATCATTTAAAAACTGCATATGCGCCTAGGTCGTGAATCTTTCTATTGCGAACATGTGTAAACCTGAGATTGCGGTCAGGTTAATCAAATTTTAACCATGTAAGTGTTATAAAAGCATGTTGTATCATTCGGTAGATCTATTTACTTATAACTAAGAGTCTTTAAACTTAGAAACTTCACACTGACCGTCATCTGATTTCCTCCTTGCCTCTGGCTCAATACCTTATTCTCATGTTTGCATTCTACCCCAGTTAAACCCTCTCACGTCAAAAATCATTCAAAGGAACGTGTCAAACTGATGCTCTTTCCCTAGTATCCCGTCTATTTAATGTATGACGAGTAACGAGCATTTATATACGGTTTGTGAGTTTCCCATAAGGAATACATAGGAAAACTGTTGGTCAGGAAATACGCTCAAAAAAGCTTACGTTGATGTCAAACCCTACCTTATGAAAAGCGTTCTAAATATAGAGGACTAAGAATTATTATCACAACAATGAATGGCTGGTTTATATGGTTTAACCAATACATAATCATCATATTGGGATGTTCGCAATAGAAAGATTCATGACCTAGGCGCAGATGCAATTTTTAAATGATACATTGTGGAGACAACCGTTCAGTGATATTTCCAGCCAAATATATATTCATAAAGATGAATAATAATGTCTGGATATAGCCTACACACAACAGTTCTACAGATAAAGGGAATACGACGACTCCATGATATGTACTAGATATAAGCAAAAAGTTCGCAACGGAAAGATACATCATTCTACTATATACATAAATATCATATTACCCTCAGTGATCCTCATACTGTCTAGATTTTGCAAAAGTCATCAAATGATTATAATCATAATAACAACTCATACTTTGTTATGTCTTATGCAAATGGTTATTAGTCGACGGCGTCAAGCAATACTTAAGGATATGCAGTATAATCTTGAAAGTCATAGACAATATGGCCACCCCCATAACGGCTGCAGGAAACCACAGCATCAACACTAACTCGACCTCATCAAACACATGCATCAGTAGTTTATTAGGACCCTGTGGATCGTACTCCGCGGCCTCGAATCCAGCGCGAACTAGGTTGATCCCACCCACGACTAAAAGTGCAGCTGCACTTGCGCTTCCGGCCACGTTGCCACGTGTGTCCTTATAAGGAAGCACGTGCACGTGGTGCAATAATATAACGAAGCAGACCATCATCATACAGAGCATACGAATGAGGGTGTCGTTAACGAAGGTGAACAATAGGATTAATACTAAGCGGCGGCCTAGTAATACACCGGCCCCACAGAGCGGACCGAATGTCTTGTGCACGTTGTCTTTGAAGGGGCCCTGTAATATCGCCATAACGGAAGTCGCTTCTTCTGAGTGATTTGGGAGATTTGAAGGACCTTGGCCTTTGTGGATGATTCGCAGTATAACCCAGTACGCGAGGAAGGGTAGTGGCATGATACATGCGCAAAAGAACTGTGGTAGACCGATGTATCCTTGTTTCAACAAACCCGGTCCTATGAGTAGTACCAGGCAGAATGGAACAATGCATACAGCTGTATAGGCCATGACGCCATATTGCATCATCGTATAACACGTGACTGTGCCTTCTATAAATAGCACTTTCTCTTCGCCAATCGGAACGCAGTTCAGAAGGGTGAAACACGTGGTCGCAAGCTTCTGATATGTAAAGAGGAGCGATAATACAAATCCCGTCGCAAGTTTGCTGGCAAAAGTCTTTTTCTGCTCGTGGGAAGTAGAGGGGGATTTTGCTGAGTGGCCAGGAAGATTCCCATTGGAAGCCGTACCGTTCACGTACGCGTGTCTATTTCCCTTTCGTTTGCAACCTTGAAAGCATCGAAAAATAATGTACATGATTCCGAATAAAATCAAAACAAACGGAACAAGTACCACTTTGATTAGAAGCTTGGATGTGGGTGTTATACCTGAAATGAAACAAACATTGTCCATAAATTGGAAGATCTCCACACGAAATTTGAACAGTCCACTTAAAATTTCTTTGAACATGTCTCTCGTTTTATTTTCCTCAGACGCAAATACTGTCTTAATGTGAAGCAATTGTGCATCTTGGAAGTAATAAAACAAAATGATGAGAAAACTGGCTCCAGTATCGATTGCTGGTTCTATTTTTACGTCACTTCCGTCTTCCGATTGGCTGTCGGAATTTCCCGAACGTCTCCGAAGATTGTTATTGTCACGTGACCATTTATCAAAACGTGTTTCTCTGTCCCGATCAGGCGGCAAGCTTTCTATTTCGATATCTTCTTTGAGGGGCAGTGCCATTATATTGGAGCTAGTTCCCATTGGCATCATTTGTATATTGGATGTTGAATTCTTTTTCCACGGAAATGGTATATCTTTGAGTTTGACAGTATTGAGAAACATTAAATCCCGTATATCCTTTTGCAAAAGTAGAAACAGTGCATAACTGAGTCCTGTTCCGACGGCTAGCGGCCACAACCACGTTGAATCACAATTATCATCTCGTATACACTGCGACGAAAATAACGCCTCTGAATAACCAGCCTGACAGGCTCCACATAACTTGCCCTCCCTGTGTTTGGCACATGTGCTGTAGCTCTCACACAACGTATTGCTACAGCAGTATCCCTTGGGGCAATGCTGGAAACGCACCTGATTATTGAAGATGTAGCCCCAGAAATTAGGTACTGCAGTAATACCATGTTGGCAGCGGCCGCCATAGGGACACTGCTGACATTCGATATCCTGGTATTGGTACGTGCCCGTGTACGCCCTCTCCGGTTGCTCGCCATTAATTAGCAGCGTGTAATAAGCGAACGACGAGTAGACAAGCGAGAAGTTTAAGAAGCCATAATCAAGACTGTACTTGTGGCGAGGACACGACTCGCAATTGTAGCTGAGTTGATCTAATTTGTAGGAGCGCCGCAGCCCGATGGGGGTCACGCCATAAGCCGAGGTGTTGGTGACACGCAGCCGGTAGCCGATCGGGCATTTGATGACGATGTCGCTCACCTCGATCGACCAGTGGTCGCCGCTGTGGCGCACTATGGTCACGTGGTTCATGGCTGTGACGATGAGCATCTCGGCGCTCTTGATTTGCACGTCACCGTTCGAGTAGAACACGTCACCTTGTAGGGCGTGACGTGATATGGGTGTGTTTTGGAAGTAGACGTTTTCAACGTACATGCTGCTCTCGCGATCGACGAATATAGCGCCGCCCAAAAGTCGTGCGGTATTGTTGAGGAAATTGGAGTTAATTAAGGTGAGGTTGCCGCGCTGAATACGAATGGCGCCTCCTTTGCCAACAAATGAAATTAGCCCCTTGCAGCACGCACTCTGTATCCGCACTTCATCGCCCATGATTTGAAAGGACGATTCATATTTGTCGATCTTGCTCTCCCGGTAGGAGCCCGCTTCATTGTTAGTAAAAGTGCTATCCATGACATATGAGGGCGTACTTGGGTCGGTCAAATACAGAATGCCAGCCCCGGCATGCATAGCTATATTACCCTTAAAACTACAGTTCTGCACGGATGTATATGTGAATGGTCCGATGAATGTTAAACCGCGTTCGTTATTTTCGAATGAACAGTTCGTGACGTTAACGTAGGGCTCACCGTAAGGGTTTCCGATCTGAGGGTGTTTTGAACGCACCATAAATGACGCCAAATAGAGGTTCATGATACTTGTTATCGGATCGGCATTTACTTGTCGCTCGAAATGCGAATTTTGCAGTATTACTTTGCTTTTGAATAAACTATGGATTGTGATATAAACTTCACCATGGTTCGAACGCTCATTATCTATATTCGAAAATAAACAGTCATCAATATAAATATCCGTCAGTCCTTCAACATTGACTAGCATTTTAATATGCTTGAAAACAGAGCTTTGTAGCGTGAGGACCAGTGCCAGTGAACTCATATAAAGGGAACCAGTTGGGTCGCAACTAAAGCTGTTGCTACAATTGGACGTTGGATGACCGATCCATTTGCTATGCGTAAAGTTGAACGTGAGTGATTGCGTTGTGGGCGGGGATAGGAATTTCGCGTCAACCATGATGACGTTATCATACGACATTTCGATATCTCCATTGCCAGGATTGACGTTTAGTACAACCGATTGGAAAATGATATTTTCAAAATAAAACCGCATTGTTTCATTGAAATCCGCTGCTTCCGAACCGATCTGTATTTCCAATAATCTCCCGCTTCTGCCCGCGCACCCGATAAACGGTTTTCCATTATAACCAATCAGCGTGAGGGAACTATTCAAAATTAGCCAATCAGATTCGCACGCCCAAGCCGGATTGACGTCACTTCCGGTTGCATCAATATAAATGATACCACCATCTTGGATTTGTTCTGTGGCCCTGTTTAAGGACCTGCACGGCGTTTCTTTGCTGCGACCGCAGTTTTCACGGTCTTCACCATTGAGCGCCACGTAACATGGGTCCTGAGCGTCTGAACCTAAGAAACAAATAAATATAATAATAATAATTGAAATTGAGAAACAGGAGTAAAGTAGCATGAATATAGTTATTGTAAACACAAGTTGTGTTACGAAATTTAATTGAAAAATCATGTTTGAAGTACTTTTATCAAATTTCTATTGATTTTTAGTCGCAAGTCAACGATCTAATTTACAAAGTCGTGATTTTATGGGAGAATAATAGACTCTATGGTTGGAATAGGAAGCACTTTGTGAAATACTCTAAGGTCTGTATAAAAGTAAATTGAAATTCAAGAAAATCGCTTTGCCATGTTTAATTGGTAAACATGTAAATAACACATTGGTCAAGCAGGCAATAGTTGACCATTTGATATTGTCAACTGTATATTGCGTCACATAGCTAAGTAGCGGTATGAAAATAAGTAAGAGTGCCTAGAGTAAATTACAGGCACTCCCTGTCAATCAATGTAAATTGAATGGACAATATTGAAACAGAAAGGAGATCATTGCTTAAACAATTACTTTACATTTTCCTTGTCAATTTAGCAATCAATTTACATTCTTCGATATCCATTATCCTACTTATATAGGCTTTCTGCTCGTCATTTTATTCCGCACTGTTAAAATGCAACACGCATATAGCCAGTTGCATACCTTTACTATTTTTATAGCATGAGTACAGGGTCATTATATGGCATATTATTTATAGATGCTAAATCATTGAGACAAATATAGATGAATAAAGATGAGGAATTTTAACTCATTAAACGAAAAAGACATACAGCCAAGGAGAGGAATGTTATTTTGTTTACAGTAAAAAAAAGACTGTTCGCAGGACTGCAACAGGGATATAATGTTTACGTACGAACACTGAAGTACGTAGTATCACACGACACAAACAAGAGATGTGGTCAGAGTAACATGACGTTTTTCGATCTTCAAGATGATATATAACTCTTAAAAGTTCTATGTTTACATATACAATGTTTTCGGAACTTAGGGCTGAGGCTATTCTATGAATTTTACAGTCGAACGTCGAACGTCGGAAGTGGCTTTATACCGACGATATCGCCATATAGGATGAAATACAAACTAATTAAGCTGCAGACAAAACCACGTTTTTTACAATTAGTTTACACGTCATATGTTGTCCTGTGGGTTCTCAAACGATGTTTAATAACACGCGAGGCACCTAAATCCTTTTTCTTTTTCCCCCGCCCTTGCTACTTACTCTCACTGACTTCCTTCGCATATCCCCAAGGGCGTCTTTATCGTCGCAATGAGATTCTGCGAATATCCCCTTCGCTCAGATTGTCATTAATCTACGATACCTTTGTCTTTGTTTGTTGTAGGGGTATCAATTACGTGCAACAACCCCTTCCGAAACTGTGACTATGGTGGCTGTTTTTATACCGGGAGGGTTGTTGGTTGGATGGGAATTCAAGCCCCTCAAACCCCGAACTCTTTAGCATTAGAACAATGCCTCAAATAACAAGTTCTTAATGTCAATACCAGAAATAAAGCCCCCTGGCGGTAATGAATGGATTTTTGAGTACGGCGCTGCCGTCTTTATTATGGCTTGGGTTTTGTTGGAAAGGGACTGTCATGCTTTATTTTTGTTTGTGACGTAACATTTTGAGACGAGACGGTTGGCATAGTGATGGCATGGTGATGTCAGTTTTGATCAGCGTGAAATCAGGTCAAAATTATCATAGAACTTTGGAAAGAAATAGCGAAATTCCCTCAATGTGAATAAATATATTGGGATATTTTCAAACAATGAGAAAAAATATCGGTGGTTCCGAAAGTTTTATGTGATTGACTTTTTAAATTGTAAACAATGATATTCAATTCATTTTCAACTCAATACCACAATTATATGACGATGACGATGTTTGCGAATTGCAATTGAGACACAACATATGAGAAGCTATGTACAGCCGTAAAGACTTATCCCTTGTCACAACTGTTGTTGTGAGTTTTCATCATCAAAACTTCTCAGACCACTAAATTGATATATAAATAACAATCTAAGATTGAGCAATGCAGAACTCCTAAAAGCTTAAATTCGAAGAACCGAAACGCAACATATAATCTGTTATGACAATAGAATTACATATTAATCTTTCACAAGTGCGCTTGACAAATAAAAAAAAAACATATATATATACTACCGGATAAAAGCTAAGGCGAAATGGATATAGGAAACTCCTAGTGGACAAAAACGCAATGACCTTTTAAGACTTTCTCATGAGAAATGAATTTGAAAACACTGTTTAAAGGCAATACCACCCGTCTTCTCTGCAAATCTGGAGAGACATTTAAATTTAACGATTTTTGGATCCGCGCCTCTTATATTTCTTATTTAAGTGTAATATAGTGTAATAATAGTGTAATATATGAGCAAAAACTGCAAAAACAATAAACAAATGTAAAACACAGCTTTCATTCCTGGGAAAATAACGCGCAAATCAGAAACGTTACTTTAGTCTCCACTTTGACTCTTGTGTCCCGATGACATTTGCTTGGCATATCTAGGGACGCGAGGGATGTGTTCACGTCGCTCTACTTCTAATGAAGCGTTTTCTAAATTCAGAAAGGCAATGTTGTCTCATAATCAGACAAGATGATGTTTCATAAACGTTAAAAGCCTGTGAACAAAACGATAAGAATTGTATATAAAAGTGCATCAGCGTTTATAAATACAGCTGAATCGCTTATTAAGCATTCTTTTTAATGACGCACATCGCAAAACTCATGATTTCGAAAATATTATGCCATTTGTCTTTGCCCTGCCCTTCGCAGAAATATACAAGCATCAATCAAGATGTCAAAGTGTTCACTTGCATATCTGGAAGTCACCCATCACCATAAAAAGATCAACTACGAACCAAAGTACATGTCGCGTAAACAACTATAATGGAGTTGCTGGAGCTGAAATTGAAAGCCAGGTTGATCTATAGGAATGTATTGGATGGCATTGGGCGATGTTAAGGACTTGTTTACTTAGATGATCCAACCGCCCCTCCAGATGACTTATGTATGTATCTGGTATGGATAGTGTATGAATATACTCTCAAATGCCAGGCCATATATTCAAAGAAAACATTTATTCATCAACCTAACCTTCACATAAACATTAGTCTGACAAAGACCACATAATCTCCAGGCGCGGATAGAGAGGAGGCGCACCCGGCGCGTGCCCCTCCCGTTTACTCTTATATATACTACAAAAAATGTCGCCCTTTCCGGTTCAGTCTGATTTTTTTACAGTTGGCGCACCCAGGTTCAATATTTTCTGGATCCGTGCCTTATCTCTACCATAGCCAATATGCATTTTATAGAACCAAAATCTAAAAACCTCATCTAGTCTACAAGTATATTGAACATTAATTCTTGCTGAAGCTTGAAATCATTTTATCATATGGCAATTCAACGAACTATTATTTTTCGAATCAGTGTGAACCACATATATTGAACAAAGCAATTATAATCAACAACAGTTGTGACATTTGTCACTAGATAGGTCGACCCGAAATTATACATCACCATGTGTCATGTAAATCCAGATTTAGATTTAGAGCATATAAATACTGTCATACAACTTCATCGATTTTTGTCCAATGATGAAAAAGAGACATGTGAAAACTTGTTTTGAACTAGATTCGAACGAAAAATCACGGTAAACAAATACGTTTAAGACACAAAATATGTTTTTTAGTTTTTCCTAAAAAAATATACATTCGTTTTTGCCTTAACACATCATTTATATATATTCTCATGACAAAAAGAGTTTTGTCGTAATAAATGTAGTTTATATTTTGAGTGCAAATGACATATTTCAGAACATGTATATAGCTTTAAAACATCAATGTATAAGAACGTGAAATATGATGCCCTGAAATCTAGTTTCAAATAAAGTTTATGATTTGATACTATGCATGTATGTTTGTGAATGCATTTAATGGTATACACTGTAAATATCATAATCACTCTAATGCACGTTTTGGACACGATTTCGAGCACCCGCCCATTCCGTTGCCTGGTACGTCACCATGGACAACGCCCCATAGCAACGACGGGTCTATCCATCACCCTTGACAATGCTGCGTCGTCTTAACGCAAGCCCTTAAATCTCCCTTGCTCATGAGAGGAGGACGGGGCTCTAGATCGGCAGGTTTCATTATCTGTGATGGGCTTTTCGACTGATAAAGGCCCCTCTAATAAAATCAAAGCAAGATAATCAGATGCTGGATTTTTACTCTCTGATGGTTTGTTGAATTGGCGATGTGGAGGTTGTGTTGTTAAACGATTTTGTCATAAACAATGGTATTGTTTGTTCATAAAATAAAGTATACCAACATTTTAGTGTTGTATGTGTGTATTTAAGCCATTGAATATCATTTTTTAAGCGCTCTTAAATATTCTATTTAAACGCGCTATAAAAGGACTGCAATGATAGTAATAATACATCTTAAAACACAATTTTCGTATTTCGAACATTGTCTTAATTGCTCTACAAGCAAGTGACCTGAATTCAAAATATTTGTCTGTATTTGCTTCTGGCTCTGCGCAATTAACAAACATAGAGTACCCCCAATTGAAAACAATAAAGAATCAACTATATACGAAAATTAAAGAAAAAAAGTACTGCTTTTAAATATAGAAGTAATAAAAAATACCATCCAGACATAACAAAAACCATAGTTCACTTTACTTTCGTGACTGCTTGCACTAAGACAGCAA
>LQRL01115467.1:1794-16209 GCA_001703475.1 Hydroides elegans
AGCTCGGGTTGGATTTTCTCAGTAAATTTACGGTTCTGATCTCTAAGTATTATTATTCTATTATGACTTATGCATGTTATTATGTTCCTTGGCTGCGTCCAAGGGCCCGGTTGAGAACGGGTGTTTCGTGTTTGAACTTTTTATGATGATTTGATTGTATGTCTTTGTATTGCATTTATTCTCGATTGGTTTTAGTTAATAAAGTATCAAAGTGAATTTATCTTCTTTTATCTCGTTTTATCTCAAGTTTATCTCGCTTCGACGAGTATATATAGCTTATTTTCTATAACTTCAGGACGGTCTCTGCCTACACATAAGTGAGACACAATTTCATAAAAGTTTTGGGTTGTTTATTAACAAATAATTCCTCCACACTTTTACACTTACATAGTAACATACATGTATATACATATTTGTAACATTCTTTTGCAGCTGCCATAAGGTTTGACCTTGAGGGACTGCAGACTTTGTGTACGGTGTATATTGCACAGAACCTGGCTGTTAACACCGTTACAGCGGCATTACAGGAAGCGAGCAACCAACCGAGATTAGGTATGAACGGCAGGTCTCAAGACAAGATATATTTTTTACTCAAAAAGATGTAAAATCACATCAAACAAACTTACAAACTTACAAACAAAAATACCAGTAAAAGGAGATTTACGCTTATGATTATGGTTTATGTAGGGCTCTGAAATTACCAATTCGATGTTTTGAAAAAAAAAATAGCATTAACTGTTTCAAATTAGTTATAAACATTAAGATCAGCTGTTGTCAAACTATGTGATTTAAATGTTTTTCTTTTAATCATTAAGCAAGTTTGCTTAACTCATGACACTAAGCAAACGGATCGCTTTGATTCTAGTAACGTCATTTCCTGAACAAACACTACTTTCATTACATCGCTGAATGCAACGCCTTTAATTAGAATCGTGATTTCGTTAAATGCTTAATATGTTTGGTTTTGTATGTCTCAAATTCGTTTCAAAGATGCTGTCATGGATATTTGTATGGAGTTCACTGCCGAGCACCTGGCAACCGTTTCTAAGCAACCCGATTTTCAACAACTTCCGTCCGATATCATGATACAACTTGTTCAGAGTACAGCCTCAAAACTATCTCTGAGATAGAAAATGGAAGAAAATGAAATGGTTTTTCTTACTTAACGTTAAGGAATTAACCATGCGTCATTTATGAAAGGAGTGAAGTACCGCTTTAAAACAGCATGCACTTTTAGTTAGAAAAAACTATTTTAATATCTAAGATTGTAGTCTTACTTTGTACGTGTCAGTTAAGAAAGGAGTCAATCATCGCTTTAAAGGTATCTTTAAGATTAATGCGATATTTGTTTTTTTTTATAAAAGATTCTGATGTGCCAGTAAAGTGTCGGTTATGAAAAAGCTCCGAAGGGTCAAATGGGCAAATTGTTATTGTCAAACTGGCGCGTTTAAAGTCTTCCAATGTCTTAAATGAATTATTTTGTCACAATTTACACGTTTCGTTACATTTATAATTATATGTATTTTATTTACTTATTTGTTCTATAGTGTTTAATTTATAATTTATTAATTTGTCGGTATATGTTGTGATATGAATTGTATCTCATATTCTTGCTTAATTATCCTCAGTATTATAATTTTACATTTCAATTACTCATTTCAAGTTTCGTCAAACTTTACTTCCTGAGATACCTGTGATATGATCTTACGCAAAGCATTTTTACATTCAAAGGTAATTACATGTAATATACTTGTGGAGAATAAATACATGCATAAAATATGATTAAGTGGCGTCATTATTGTTTTTTCTTTAATTGTTTGGAATGATCATTATTTAGTACTGTACCTATAGAGTACCGTATATAGAGAGTATATTCTGCCATAATTACCGAAGTGTAACCCGCACCGATGCATAACCCGCACCCATTAGAAATTAAGAATTAGATTTTAAATTAGGTGTATAACCTTCACCGGGTTATAACCCTTCATTGATCTTTTTCTAAAAATGCTATATTTTACTCTAAAACTTATAGAGTCACCTAACGAAATTATTCGCCTCTAAAACCCCGAAATGACATTGCACAAGCTAAAATTTAAGATCGTTATCCTTATTGTATCGTTTTATCACAATGTACATTTAATTTACATTTAACATGAAAATACGAAGTTGGGCAGTTAATGTTTTCAAAATCGATGTATTATCCGCACCGTTGTAAAACCCACATCTAGGTGTCTTGTTTGTAAAATCGTTTCTAGGCAACCCATTTTCAAAACAAGGCAAGTACTCCTCCAACTCGATTGCAATGGAAACTGATCTAAATAAGACGCCGTTAATTTAAAGGGCATTCAGTGCAACTAGGTAAATGCTCTTAACCTAGTACATGGATGTGACAGTCCTGATCATATATAGACTAATATTGGATCATTATACGCCTTTTCAAACTAACAGTTAACGTGCAGACATCTATGAGCACTGAAGTCTATAAAGTCAATAAATGCAGTGCGGATGAAAAATATGGTTTAACATAATTTGTGTTTTTTTTTCGCGAAAAGCAGAATTACCCAGACATAAGCAAACTTTATTAGTTAGATTGCGCGCAACCATGAACGTTTTAGCAAGGTCACGGCGTCGATAAACTGTCGAAACGCTCATTTGTTCTTCTTATCTTTCTTAAATGTTGAGATTATAGGTATTCTTATATTAACAGTATTTTTTATTAGTATTATATGTGAAGCATAAGCTGTATATGATAGAAATCTGCACGATAAAGCAACTTTTGAAAAACAATATCTTTTCATGTGAGCAGATAATTGAGATATGAACGTAATTCATGCACCCAAAACATTGCGAAAAAAAAACGATTTAAAATCATCTATTAAAATAAAAGATTTAACAGGAAAGATTGAATGCCATATCAATATTCATTTAAGATACCTGTTTTACCGAACAGCAACCAGTAAATAAACAATTCTACTTCCCTAAATTAGACGTTATTGAAATATGAAATGATCGCAAATTGATATGCCTTTAACATATCCTTCCAAAATTGATTAATTAGCTTTATATCAGTTAGTTTTGATCGACTAATTTCCTGATATGATATGATACACAAATTTGGAAGGTAAGATTATCATCATTTTCTATGTTTATGCAATCGCAGGGCGATAATCCTATTGTTCCTTGCGATTTCAAGAAAAGAAAGTTGAAATCCAAATTTTCCTAGAATAATACGCTCTCGAATATTAATAGCAACCCGACTTTTGCAATGAAACTACTTACATTTTTATATTTCCTATAATAAAACGGACCCCTAATTCGGAAATGTAAGAAAACTATGTTAACTCAATTATTCATTCACGTTTATACTCGTTTATACTGAGGCAATTGTATTTCATTAACATGGTTATTGGATTATTAGCGGTACATATATGTACAACATATATATGATAACGATCATAAACTCGTAAAATATCATTTGGCTATTGATTATTTGACCTCCCTTCTGTAGCTGTAGTTTTGTAGTTGTTGGTTGGGGGGGGGTAACTGTTTATTATGCTTTGCTCTTAAAGCAATAAAGCCAGAGTTTATAACTTGTAAACACACATAAAGATATAGATGTTTATTTTTTACAAACATATGGTATATGGGGAGTTTTTTTTACAGATATTTGCCAAAGGGGGGGGGATTACAAGAAGGAAGCATTTGTTAAAGAGAAAGCGGTAGTAATTATAATATAAATATTATTAGTAATGATAATGTAAATATATGTTTGCTCTTTAAAATATATTTATTGATATCTTGGACGATTAAGATCATTAATATTGTTAAGCTCACAAAATATTCCTTCGCAATTTTGAGTCAGCTTGACCATGATGTAGGAATGGTTCGACATAAATCATATTACATAATTGGTGATATCAGTGGAGGATCAAAACAAAATCTAACGAGGGCGCCAATATATTATTGGGTTAACTTATAAGAACGAACAGGAGCACTGTTTTCATGATTATGTTCATCCACCCTTCAATATAGTTACAACCTATGTGTTTATTTAAATAGTTGTTTTTGCAGCTGCGATTAAGTTTGACCTTGAGGGACTGCAGACTCTATGTACGATGTACATTGCGCATAACCTGACTGTTGGCACTGTAACAGTGGCTCTACAGTAACACAAAGTCACCGAGATTAGGTACGGGTATGGAATTAAGGAACATGTTTAGTTTAATAAACACAAAGTTGCACGTTGTTAAGGTTATTCTAACTCAACCTGAATGAATTAATAATGTTGCAGTTATAAAAGCGGCGATGTATCTCCTTAAAAAATAAACCTAGGATGATTTTTTTTGAAAATATAGCGATTAATATAGATTCACTATGCCCTCTTGCATGTAATTTGTAGAATCTGTAGGCTCAAAAGTCCATTAAAATTTAATGGGAGTTCAGTCTAAATCGTTCTGGTTTAAGAAGATATTTCGGCAGTTTTATTGCTACATCATGTGTCAGAAAAAAAAATGAAAACAAATCAAGCACAGGCCAATTATTACATGATACCCTATGCATAGTCCTTAAAATCACATGTTAGTGTAAAACATGAAAGAAATGACATCAGCAACCAGAATAGCAAATAACTTTTGTGCTGTTGTGCTTATTTTGAGTCCAAAAAAAAATTATGATTATTTTAACATGCGATTATGTTCTTTTTTTAATAGACTCAAGTGTGTATGTGAACAGGCTGTGAAGAATAAAAGGGGCAAACCTATTATTGTCGGTTTTGCGTGTTAATAAAAGTCTTCAAATGTAGAGAATGAATGCTTTTGTTAAAATTCACACTTTTCATATAATATTTACTTGATTATCTTCAGTATCAAAATTTTACATGTAAACTATTACTCATTTTTCAAGAAGGGCTTCGAACTATACTTTCTGATATGATATGATCTTTTGCAAAGCATTTTTTTACATTCAAAGCTAAAAACATTAAATATACTTGTCTAGTTTAAATAACACTAAACCTTTTCAAAATGCCTCTAAATATCTTTTCAGCCACGGCTTACCAAGAAAGTGTGTAATAACTACGTGTTTGTATGTGGGTAAGTGTGTTACGTTATTAATATTCGACCCTTCTTCTCTCACAGTGACTTTTTCATATTTAGATAGAAACATCATATTGTCAACCTCTGTTCAGGATGTTTTAGCATCTATCAGGCTTATATAAGCAAAATAATGCTTACATTTCTTATGTTACCAATCTACTGCGTGTGAGTGATGATATGGATTATCTGCCATGCCTTTCGCATGCCACAAGAAAACCCTCTGAATATGAGGCTATTTACGATGTTCAATATATCGACGCCAGTTGTATTTATATGATACGCTTTTGAGATGACAGATCGGTAATCCATGGTGGTAAATGAGAACATAATTGCCTTTGCTTCTTAAATCTCCATTGCGCTTTTATTTTGTATTACATGATATCAAATAACTAATTATGCTATATGATTTATGGTTATGAAATTTAATCTCCCGACATATTTTCAGATATTTGTTAGACCTCTTAATTGAATTAGTTGAAGCTTTTGATTGACATTATCGTTATATGACGTTTTTTATTTATTTTTTTTCTTAAATTAAGGCATCTAGTGTCTTCAGTTTGAGTGATAAAATATATATGTTAGTGAACCGACACACTAAGTTCTACATTGCGATTCTCGGTTGGTCAAACGGAAAAAAAACTTCTACTGTGTTTGTATGGTATCATGGTATTTTAGTCATTTGAATTGTCAGGCCTTTTCGATATCTTAACAAACTCACAATATGCAACACAAAATAGAAATATATTTCATTTTATATGAATACATATTGTATTGTAATAAAAAATGGTTGTTCTTAATATGGAAATATCCAGTTTTGGTTAAAAACAAGTTTAAATATGCAATTGTGTTTTAAATTGTGTTTTTAAATTCAGTGTTTTACCCGCATCGGCGTATAACCCGGACCGTTAGTTTATCATTTTCTGCAATGGTGTATGTTACCTATAAAAATCCTTGATAGCAATTATTCTTTCTCTTAAACCCCGAAATGACGTTGCAGAAGCTCAAGTTTAAATCGTAACTATGACTGCATCGATTTAGCATACTGTAAGTTACTTTATGTTGCATGCAAATACGAAATTGAGAAGTTCATGTTTTATAAATCGGAATATCCGCATTGTTGTATACACACTCGGGTGTTATGGATGTTAATTTGGTATATACTCGCGGGTTATGCAATGGGAATTATGGTTATTGCCTTTACAGTTGTCCTCCAAGGGTAATCGTCTCATTCAAAAACGGACTTGAAACGATGTGATTTGTCCGGTTGATTCGATTTTCGTTCACCTTTTTGGAAGGGTTTCAACTAATCTTGGGCACTTGGACTCTACCTTACAAAACCCGGAGACCATTTAGCAAGTTTTGGGGCCAACAATACAGCACAACTTAATGAAAAATAATTGCTTCATCCAACGCGCCATGAATTACTTCTCTAATGATTTGCGTTCTTATTGTTGCTAAGGTAACTATGAAATTTTGTCTTACATATATACAAGCTACCGTATTGTTTGCTAACAAATTATTATGATCACTTTATAAACAATTAATCAAATTGGATCTCAGGACAAGAAACTCTCAAATGACATGTGTAATCATTGTATTAACAAACCAAGTAGAATATTGTTTCTTCAAAAAGTCGGTATATGTGTGTGTAAATGCTCCGACATTTAGCTGGGTAAGGATGAATGTCCGATAGTGTCTTGGTCTACAATTGAAAATTATTTGCGCATAAACAAAAACTAGTCAGGTATTTCTAGTAGATAATATTTAAATATATTTGTGTTGATTTATTAATGATTTTTTAAAGCATATTAATTTCACCCTTTAGAACTAGCATACACATTTTACACCACAGACATTGGACACAAGCTATGCATAGTAAATAGTCACAAATATATTTAGAATTTGAAAACCGATAACATATTTCTAATCCATACAATATCACATCGTTTTCAGTACTCAAAACACTCTTTTTGGTAAGCTATTGCATTATTCATATTGCATCTTATTCATTTATATCAAATATCTGTAATTAAATGATTTTGTTGTAGGGCTACTGAAACTCTTGACTTCTATTTCTTTTCAGCATGATTAAACGATGTTACCATAATAATTTCAGATAATCGGTAGCCGGTGGTCAAGAACATCTGTGAAATTGAAGGATTATTTCCATTAACATTGTCTTTTTTTACTCTTAAATGTTACAAAGAAAAACAATCTATGTCAATAAGTTTGCGCTACTTCCTTTAATATCTACCATCATCAATCATTCACTATGGGTTATATTCAATAATATTATTTTCATGACAATATAGTATGAGTCCAGAGTTTTAAGGCATTGCTAATAATTTCTTAACAATTGACAAACTGCAAAAACGATAATTTTAAATCAATTTCTTGTCAAAAAGTATGCATATATTAACATCTATAATATTGTTATCGTGTTGCACCTGAATGTCCATCTCCAGTGATTTTAGAACATAAATAAAGCATAGCCGCTCTCGGTCAACGGGTTTTCAGGCTTAATCCTATGAAAAAAAACTAAATTTACTAAAGGTGACACCAATTTGTGCAAGGCAAAATCAAATAAAAAAGAAATGCATATTGCATTTACAAATTATGAACATACTCTGATAAACTTAATTTGTTTACACATTTTTTTTTAAAAATGCAATTTTATTCAAAAACCTTTACCGGGTAAGGATATCAACGTGAACGACTTATTAAATAAATAAAAATGATGAAATAGATTTATTACGACTTATTAAATAAATAAAATTATGAAATAAATGTATTAGGTTACAAAACTATAGCTATAGTATGACATATAGAATGACAAGGTCTATGCCAAATTTACAAATCGTAGTTCTAATTTTCGATTGTTAGTTTGGAACAAACCAAATGCTACCATGTCAAATATAAATACATATATGTCAAATATAAATACATATATGTGCGTCTATGACAATCGGTTGTCCACAATGATAAAAAGAGTTACATTGGTTTATTGCGAATCGCCTTAGAACATAAACATTTCGTGCTATTGTCACATCGGACTCAATGAGATATTGGATGCTCCCTTATATCTTTAGCAAGTGTTTGATATGATCTTCCCGATTACTGATCTTTGCCAAATAGATTTTGCCTATGGAAAGGCATTGTTGTTAAGCAAGTTAAATTCTTCCACCATTTTTGTTGGACTCTCTGTTTCTAAACGATTAATCGTATCATCAATAGACAGAAAACGCTCCAAATAATAAACCCTCCCCTTGTTGATTTCCTCTTTGTTTTTTATCAAAGGATGTTTCAAATACCTATAAAATATGCCTACTCTGTATTCATTGATCGCGAAAACTTTGATCATATCCAGTAAGCAGAGAACAAGCAGTCTACCCTTGAGCTGGTGCTCAGCCTTGGTTCCGTGCACATGGAGTAGAAGGTGCTAAAAGAGGACGCGGAGTGTGTAGCTTGACAAACTTGTTTTTCGCCCATACAATTTCAGTCGTGTCCCTTTATCCACGGTTCTAACTTTGCCGCATGGGATTTCAGATGTGGCAATTAAGTGAAGAAGTAGGAATTTTGTGACACGATATGATTGTTTTATGTCTTCTGAGAGCTGCTTTATTATAAGATTTTCGATAAAACTGGTGTCACAATCACTTTCATATAATAGCCGGTATAGTTGTCCTTTATACCCATATTGATTCAGGCGAAAGGGTAAAAATCGTTGTGCTTTTTTATTAAATGATTCATCTGTAGTTTTTTCAATGTAAGCCGGGACTAGATCCACGGTTACTCCTACCTTTTCTGATGCAGAGTCATTCGCGTGTGCTCTACATTCCATTACAAGGCAAACACCGGAAGTCGTAAAATTGGACGTTGTACCATGTATTGCCCAATGTGCAAGTCCTTCTGTCAATTCAACAGAATGATCAGTAACTATTGTTCGTACCAACCACCAGAGATCACTCAATTTCCCAGGATTTATTTGTTTATCCTTTGGCAATTCCAGCACATAATCTGACTCATGGGGAAGTCCTACTTTGACATCAGAAGTGCTACTCCCTGTTCGTCGTAATTTCACAAAGGAAAAGAAAGGATCCAGTTTCGTAAGCTCTCCGACTACACGTTTAACTATGACGTCAATGCCTTGATAGATGTGGGAGTATCTTGGATTATTTGTGTCGATATACACTTTGGCATCCAAAAGTTTTATAAACGTATTAAATTTAGATATCCGATCATGCGAATACTTACTTGAATCATGTTTTCGGAGGAAGTCGGAGACGTTGTATAACTTTTCATCATTTAACTGAATAACAATATCCTTGTTTTTTTTTACATTTGTTTGACCCATTCTTTCGTTCAGTGCAATTTATTTTATTTATTATGCCTTTTACATGATATAGCGAATGATACCGACTGTTTAATATAGTCACAAATTATGTAGGTTTGTATTCACATTTGCTTGCTACTAACAATTAAGCTTTGTTACAATAGTGTTAGGGAGCGGTTACATCAAATAATCGATTCTTGTCGTCGCTTCTTATAATCAATGTATTCCTTAATATAATTGATTAATCCATGCGATTTCGAACATAAAGAAAAACTGGGAGAAAATTACAGGCGACGACAAGCATTGCTCATTTAATGTAACTGATCGCTTACTCCATATATATCCTGTCACATTAGTAAATATAATCAATAACATTAACTAACCATATATATTTTTTTGTCACAAAATAGTTAAATATAAAATTTGGTTTTGCAGTTTTGTAGTTTTATATTACCAGGAAGTTGTTGTTATTGAAACCAATGACATTGTACATACTGGCATTGTGCCATTTTAAATAAAATACGAATTACCACACCACTTATATCACGCGATTGTACTTTTGTCCAGGCCAGTGCCTAAGGTTTTGTGTGGGACAAAATTGCCTCGTGATTTCATCAGCAAGGTTGAAAACACCACAATTGTAAAGATAGCTTCAATATTTTTTTAATCGTATCAACGCAAACAATTTGATGTAAGGTTATTAACCAATTTATATCGCACCACTGATTGCTAACGGTGTTAATGTTATATTCAAATGCAACATTTTGACAATCAAACACACAACTAACTCAATTGAAACATAGCTACCTTTGATTAAACATGGCTGAGCTCAAAATATAGTGGTGTGTTAAACAACAAATAGTTATTGGTATACATTTTGATACTAAATGAATGCGTTGCGATGTTTCACTCTAGCTGATAACATTTCAGGGCTTTTACCTATCATACATGGTTAGAAAATGTGAACATTTGATATTAATAAATATATTGATGATTCGAATCTAGAAGTTCCCTACATATAAAACACAGTCATAAAAACATTTATCTTTATGTTGCATTCACCCCTGAATAAAGTTAGTAATCTACATGTATATTCACATTTTTTTTCTTTTGCAGCTGCAATTTCAATCTGGCATTTACATATATTTTTCTTATGAATACTTATCAGTATAATTATACAACGGCATGTATTTTCACTCAGTTTACATTTGCAGCTGCGCTTAATTTGACCTTGAGGAACTGTAGTCTCTTGTACGTTGTATATCGCACAGAACCTGGATGTGAACGCTGTAACTGCGGCTTCACAAGAATCAAGCAAGCAACCAAGATTAGGGAAACGTTAAGAACGGCACCCCATGGAATATGTGTTTCAAAAGATGTGAAATCAGATCTAACAAACTCAACAAAAATATCAGCTATAAGAAGCTAAAGTTTATCCTCCTAATTATGGTATATGAAAGGCTCCATGAATGTCAATTCAGGTTTTGAGAAAATAAGCATTAACTGTTTCAAATAAGTGATCAGCATCCAAATTTGTCAGTAGTCAAACCATGTTATTCTATTTGTTGTTGTTTATCAAGCATGATTCGTTTGCTTAACACTAAGCAAACCCCTTAAATTCAAGTATCGTCATTTCTTTAACGAATCAGATCCTTTTAATAAATCACTGCATGAAACGCCCTCAATAAAACTATTATGAGTTCTTTAAATGTTTGACTTGTTTGGTTCATTTAATAAATAGCTTCACAGAGTGCATTTTATTGACTTGTTTTTCAGTTTCAGTCAAAGATGCTGTCACAGAAATCTGCATGGAATCTGCATGGAACACCTAGAAAACCGTATCTGAGCAACCCGAACTTAAGCAACTCCTGTTCGATATCAGGATACAACTCGTTAAAATCATCATTGAGATATGAAATGAAATAAAAACTTAGATTTTTTTACTTAACCTTAATGAATATATCATGTGTCAGTTATGATAGAAGTGGTGTTCCGCAATAAAACTATTTGTAAGATAAGTGCGATTCTAGTTATATTTTAGAAATATCTCAAGAACTTATGTTTTGGTTATGAAAAGGCCATAAAAGGGTTAAAATTTGTATTGTTGATATGTCGAGTTAAAAGTCTTCCGACGTCGAAAATGAATGCTTTTGTTACAATTTACATTTTCATTTACTTGGTATACACTTATAATTAGATGTATTTTATATGCACATTTTTCTGTCAATAATGTAATATATCTTTTTATTTTATAATTTATTTATTTGTCATTCTACGTTGTGACACGATTTGTATCGGATATCACATTTATTCATACATCTTCAGTCTACAATTAGCAGATGTTGACTTTTTTCAGTGAACATGAAGTATTATTGACCTTTAGGTCATCATTTCCATATCCGGTCAATAATATCTGCATGTTTACTGAAAACAAGTCAACATATGATTTATTATATTAATTACTTACACATTTAAATACATATTTTTTTTCATAATTTATCAGTTGGACTCATAAGCTCAGTCGGTAGAGCGTTGGACCTCCTATTTTTGCAATATTCAGAATCGATCAGGGTATCCCAGTTCGATCCCAAGCAATGGAATCACTAGCAGCATGTTTTTGCTTTATTTATACCTAAATTGTCTTTAGAATTAAATGGAGATGCCTAAATTTTCATTTTTAATTGATTTATTAAATGAATCATGAACTAAATAAAACTTATTTTTTTACTTTCCAAACGGATTTTTTATGTTTTGATACCAAAATGAATATCGAGAAGAGATCATCGTTCTCTATCACATTATAATAAGCAATTTCTAGTTTTTTTAAAATGATATCTTCTAATAATTTATTTCATTGATCGTTTATTTTTTAGCTATAATAGAGATAAAAAGATGCCATTGATTGGGCTTGAACGCGGGACATCTCGATCTATAAGCGAGCAACGTAACCGCTACACCACCGAGGACACGCAAAATCGCGCGTTTAAAATACTTTAGTTGGATATAGAATTATTATTTCAATGAATTTTCGAATTTGGAATGATTCAGCGAAAAAAAGAATGTGAAATTGTGAAAAATGTTATTTGTTTACATTTCTCGGATAACATTTCATGCAACATTTGCGAAGCAAGTAAACATGAAGTAATGATGACTTGCTCTCGACCAATCAAAACGCGTGTTACAACCCCATCATATAATAATTTTACATGTAGTCTAATTAATAACTCTTAAAGACTCTATAGGACATGCATGAAGTTTTAGTTCCTATGATATATGTGATATAATCTTACACAAAGCATTTTTACATGCAGTCAAAATACATTTAATATATATGGATTTTAGATATATATATAAATTATTTTTAAAAAATTATGACTGTTATTTCGGTATTGCATCGCATTGAATATTTATTATTAAGTATGGTACTTATTTAGCACTCTATTAAGGGAGTTTATTTTACTGCAAATACCGGTGTATAGCCTGCTCAGGTGTTTAACACCAATTGAAAATAACATGAAAATACGAAGTAGAGTTACATGAAAATACGAAGTGGAGAAGTTTTTGTTTCAAAATTGGTGAATTATCCGCACCGTTGTATAAGCCGCAACTGGGTGTGTTATACACCGATAATAACGGTAATTGCCTTGAAAATTGCCTTAACATTTGAATTTACAACATTGTGATTCTTTCGATTAAGATTAGGGCACGAAATGTATTTTTTCGGGTTCCTGTTCTTTAAAGCCGAAGTTCCGAACCTAAACCCATTTGTCCGATCATAATAAATGTATTTCGATATGGTCAACAAGTCAGGGCACTTATTTGAATGAAATTATATTTGATAGAGTGATTTGATAGTATCGATGTTATTAAGCTTGAGCTAAAACATATACTGTTTATCGTTATGTATATTCTTAAATATATCACATAGTTGAATGCGTATAGGCTCAATCTAAAGCAATTTTATGTCAAATGAATTATATGCTTTCCTTTCCTATAATTATCCCCCGTGAAACGGAGGGATATGGGGTTGAGCGTGTCCGTCTGTCCGTCTGTCCGTCTGTCCGTCTGTCCGTCCGTCCCCCCTCGACATGGGGTAGTTTGTGCACGCGAGTTGGGTATGAAGGAGTTGAGCTAGAGCCTTCAAATTTTATACACGTATAGACCAATATCTGAAGTTGTGCCTCGTCAAGATTTCATTTCGATCGGTTGAAAATTGTCGATTCTGGAGCACTTTAAAAATTGTCGATTTTTTACTTTTTTCAGGTGCCAAGCCCTTTGTGCACGCGAGTTTGGTATGAAGGAGTTGAACTAGAGCTTTTAAATTATATACACTTATAAACCAATATCTGAAGTTGTGCCTCGTCAAAGTTTCATCTCAATCGGTCGAAAATTGTCGATTCTGGAGCACTTTAAAAATTGTCGGTTTTTTACTTTTTTCAGGTGCCAAGCACTTTGTGCACGCAAGTTTGGTATGAAGGAGTTGAGCTAGAGCTTTCAAATTGTATACATGTATAAACCAATATCTGAAGTTGTGCCTCGTCAAGGTTTCATCTCGATCGGTAGAAAATTGTCGATTCTGGAGCCTTTGAAATATGACAAACATTTCATATTTAAATATGTGTGTATTTGGATGATAGTCACTATTTGCCCTGACTTAGCGAGTTGTGAAGCACAAATTCAATCTCATCATAGTTTCATGTCGATCCGTCTCCAATTTTCCTTAATGATGGAACCAGCTTTAGATGAATTAAGCTAGAGCTCTTCTTTACATAACAGCCAAATATTGAAGCTGTGCTTGTCAGGGTTTCATGTCGATCGACCACAAATATTCAAAATGAAAAAGTGTGATGAAAACGTTGTGAGAATGACGTTGTGAAAGAGACATTGTAAGAAAGTCGTTATAAAGAAAGACGTTAGAAAGACGTTGTGGGAAAGACTTGAGAAATTCTTTGTGAGAAAGACGTTGTAAGACAGACGTTGTAAGAAAGA
>LQRL01115474.1:1464-31046 GCA_001703475.1 Hydroides elegans
CTCATTCTCAAGGGACCAGTTTAAAAAAAATGATATTTTTAATTGATACACATTTATCCCACTGATTCACTCCTTCAATGCTTGAATTTTCAATGTCAGAAATCTCATAGAAAAATATATCCATAATTTGTAATGTACAAAAGCGATATAAATCATGAAGTTACAATGGCCTATAAAGGCATACGACACTGCACCCTACATCCATATAGCTCAAATTTATAGTCTAGACATGGTATAAAGAACATGCTCTCAGCAAAAAAAATGATAGCGTTTAAAAGGGATACATGAATCGAGGTACACTTATACTAGGCTGATTCACTTTTTTAGAATGCTTGTAATTTGGATGTTTAGTGTCAGACACATTTACCCGGACTTCAGACTCTTTCATTATTTGCATTTTTAGTATCAGACATCTCGCAGAAAAACCACACCGCCATCGCCTCATTAGTCTGTCATCAATCCGTTCAGGAAATCATTTACCTGTTGAGTAATAAACGAATACCAGTGATACAATTGCCCTGCAGCCTTAATGGAGGGGTTGTCGTAAATGGACGCGGAGCAGGATGTCGTAAAAATGCACAAATAAATGGTGATTTGTTAGTGAATGCAGCGGTGTCTATTGTGACGTCACTGAGTTGGGACGAGTTGGTGCTTTTCTATGACGACAGTGCAGGTATGCCTGATTAGGTGTAACCTTTTTCATTTTGCATAAAGTGCATACCCGGTAAGTGAAAAAATATGTATCTGGTATGATGTTTTCTTAATCTGCATTAGAGAAGTCATAGTTATGTAACAACCCTTATCCGACAGGTTGACCGTAATTGTAAAACAATGCGACGTCGAAAGGACGTTATCATTTATTTGGTTCCATGTGAACATTTTAAAACATCGCGACATTTTGTGAATGACTTGCTCACATAGTCCTTCCATCAACAACTAACATTGAAGGCCGTAATTTGTCTATTAATATGCAGCTTAAAAACTCTTTATAATTTGATATTTTAATACTATTTATATATGTCAGAAGTAAATTCATTCAACGTCGGGACGTCTTGTACATTTTCAAGGATCACAGATTAAAGCATTCTCTCGACGTCACGTCTGAAAATTACGTCTTACAATCGACCATTGCCGCGTCGGACATAGGTTATTCTTTGACGTCGCAGCCTTAATACTAACGTGCTCCCGTCAAGTTCTACAGCGACGTCAGAACTCCATAGTTGTTGTTTCGCCAATGACAATAAATGACTTCATGAAAATGCCAAGACCCAAAAATGATAAAGCATTAATCGTACCCTGTTACATCGTTATTGATTCGAAATGGGCGCTTCATTGCTTGAACTATTATTGTCTTTTTCAGAATGCGAGCTAAAAAGTTTTACGTTATTTCTATATTCCTGCATACAATATTTAATATTTCAAACTTTCAGGAGCCGAAGCAACCCATCTTATGGTGTCTTTGAATAGCCACGGCATTTCCGTTGTGTTCGTGGATATTCACTCGATTTCAGCAACTAATCAATCCAGTTATATGACCGCTTATAATAATTTCATCATTCTGGCTAATCAAGAGTCGAGTGATATGGTATTGGGATTTGTACGTAGATGTTTTTCTTTTAGTTCTGCTTTAAATGTCAATCACCTTTTTATGATACGTTATAAATGGATATAAACTTCATTTTAATATAATGTATCGACGATTTTTTAAGACGAATATTTTAAGACGAATATTAACATTTTTCACTTTCATTATTGTTGTTCTTTTTTTATCAAAGCACGTTTATCATGAAATGGGTTACTGTTTTTAAAGTGTTCATATCACGATTATACTTGCTCGCAAGTATAATCAATAGATCTTCATTTATAACTATTGTTTCTCACGATTCACATTTTTTTTTAAATTGTTCAACATTGCCTGACTATTGTTCATTTTATGGATGGAATCTCATGACTTTTATATGATTTTCTTATATGGTTCACTTGATATTGTTTATCAATGAATTTATGTCTATGTTGTTGCTTTTATAAATCGATCACTTTTAGAGCTCGTGTTGATCTTTCAACAACTTGCATTTCAAAAGCAACTGATTTTGCTCATATAGTATGTAGTTTCGAATTCATAAACAGGTGTTACTATATTTTTAAAACATAATAAACCAGATATCAAAAAAATTATCGCATACCAATTAAGTAGTCAACCGGAAATCGACCATACATACCTACATTCATTTGCTGCGATAAAATGTTTTGATGAATGATATACGTAAAATATAGATATATATATAAAATACCTCGGAAGCGTTGAAATACTTATCTTGGAATTAATCATTTTGAAATGAGTAATTAGATTAATAATATATTATTTAAGCTTCAAATTAACTTGATCACCGAGAAAAGACGTTCGATTTCAAACATGGTGACATGGTTTATTGAGATATGGACTTTCCCAAAACGTATCTAATCTCTACATGTATCATAGCTTGTCATAGCTTCAGCTGCATCTTTAACTTTAAAACGTTAAAGCTACTATCAATCTGATTTAATCCTTATTTCAGACTGAACTGTTACGCATCAATGGTCCATTAAAACATTGGCTCATATTGGATCTTTGGTGCTTGGAATTACCTTTGCTTATTTCAAATATTGCTGAAGGAGATAACGTAGCCATATTGAATGTAAATTCAACAAATTATGAGGTTGGTAATGTTTTTATGGCTTTAAAAGTTTTTTGATAAACTTAAAGATTAATTTAAATTCAGATTGTTTCATGCTGCATACCATTAAATTGCGACTCAAGTGGAGTCACAATATGTAATGCAATTCGTTAAAAAACATATTGATTCATCTTTAGTTATGTTTATTCACAGCATATGCACATATTATGACAACGAGAAAATACGAAAATACGATAATTTGTCAAGAGCATTACGGATAATACGTTGAATAGAAATAGGAAAGACAAAAACAACTTTTCTGAACTTTTGACATTAGATGTGATTGTTTCTTCTTTGTTTTAGTTGGCTGAGACAATCGAGGATCTGGAGACTACATTTATCAATATTTGGTTTAACTGTTCCATAATTGGATCCCCAACCGAGCAAGCACTTAGAGACTGTCTGCTTCTCAATTTGCCACCGGTAACGTATATATTCCTGCTTGATAAATGAGAAAATGGAATCAACATGTGATAAATATAATAATAGTACCCTTCAATCAAATATGAATAAACACTGCCCAGTGTTCTATATCGGTCCGGCGTCATATAATCAATGTAGGTGTTGTCCTATATACTGGGCTTGCATTCGTCACTTTGTAGCGTTGAGATTTGTTTTTATTGTTGGTAGACCTAGGACTACGCCTACGAAAAAAATGCTTTCATATTTTAATTCAGACAACCTGTTGATGAGATACCAATTTACAAAATGTGGGATCAACCTACATTCATATATGTCTGATCATATATATAAAAACATTCTTGATAAAATATTACACATATTTTACCGTCTTTATGAAGCAGCATTTATCGAAGTTAGACTACTCCCTGTAATATTTGATATTTAATCAAATGTATTAATAGTGTGCTATAATGTCTAGGTAGTGTTTGCAAAATTAACAAAAGTAGTGCACCACTTGAACTATGCTTTGCCTTAAAAGTTGATCAAGACTTTTTTGAGTGACTCGGTGTGACATTGATTTATAAACGTCTATACAATCTGTGATGCTGTTACATTATTTGACAGGACCTTTCATTATCGCATCATAATGTCGCCACCGTCCTGACCTCTATTGTAAACGGCCAAGGTCATTTAGAGTTTAAAGAAGTCGGAAAATATAACCAATCATCAAATTCGCTCTCTTTCCCTGTATCAACGATTTATCCGCAACTTCTGGAGGGATACAACAACAGGGTGTTTCGGATCGGCAGTATTCATGTAAGTTTCAGATTCAAAACTGCTATGTTCAATACTTAATGAGCATAAATGATTTATTGTTTTTAATTACTAATCAAAATATGTCATAGGTATATTCATAAAGCCAATTTTAAGAGTCATTCCAAACTAAAACAATAATATGATACTATCAAGATAGCTCATCTTCATGCTGTTATCGCTCCAAGCATTATAATTTATGTTAACATATATAAATTATAATCTGGATGAATCTGAATAAAATCATACCACTGGTTATTAATGATAATTAACTCCTAATGCTTAAGGACTATATCAACAAGTACACACCATAATTTCTTCTTTATTTTACTTTGCAATCAGTTGTTTATGATGACAAACGAATCTAGATTACGCATGTTTGTCTCGTTTTGCTGTATAAATAAAAGTTGTATTGATTAAGGATGAGAGATAATGTAATATTTCGGTTTGTTTAACTGTAATTCCAGTTCCCGCCATATTGCGTACAATTTGCGAATGGCACATGGGGAGGCCTTACCTTTGAGCTGGTGGACGAATTAGCCCGAATTCTCAACTTCAGGTATGATGCTGAATCTACTAATAGGGGTTGGGTCGAAATAATTGGGACCCGGGGTGTACCCATTAAAACGGATGATTTGGTCGATATATAAATGTAAACTGAGAACCGTAGAGCACCCTCTTTTGTATGTGTTTGGACATAATTAACCGTTAGGTTTGTCATGATTTGAAGCAGTGCTATATCGGTACACTGTATATAGCTTACTGTAGACAAAATGTTAGAATTATATTGATATTAATGTATGTTGAAATCTACTAAATTAATTTAAATTTACCTATTTTAACATTTATAACAATAAATACGCCGCATAATGGTATGATCAAGCATATATGTGATAGCTGTGAAAGAACGGCAATTAAAAACGGCAATTAAAAGGCTGTCCGCAATATTTTTAGTATTTCTTTTTTCGTTCCTCTTAAGGGAGCGTGTCCAGAAAAAATAAACATGTTTTACATATACTTTAAAAATATATAATAAATAGATATAACATAAAGATAAAAAACAATTGTTTTAGTTATGAGGTGCATGTTGCGGATGTATTCGGAGCGGAGGAAAACGGATCGTTCAGTGGTCTTCTCGGGATGCTGCAAAATCAGGTATATGCAGGCTTGAGATATGCATCTAAAACACTATTTTTAAATGACACATTTTAGGTAATTCAAGACGATCTTTAAAGAACGCATAGTGTTCGGTCCAGACTACAATTATTGTATATCGGTTGATCGATTTCGGAATGATCACTGTATTTTATCAGTATTTTATCACGTTTATTTGTCTATCCATCCCCATCCATACTGGTATATCACACATTATATTCTGGATTTCAGAGTGTTGAGTTTATCGCTGCCCCCGTCACCATAACCGAAAACAGAAACAAAATCGCCGATTTCACGCTTCCGTATTACGTCGATTACCGGGTGATGATCATGCGAAAAGAGGATCAAACATTGGCCCTGATATTCATTTGCTTTTCACCGTTTCATATCTATGTGTGGATAAGTCTCGGGCTTTCAATCATTGGTTAGTTGGAAGTGTTTTTATCAATTTAGATTTATCTAACATTTATACAACTACATTCTAGGGATAGCTTATAAACATGTGTATGTGGAATGAATCTTTTATCTATGCTATCCATGTCAGCTAAATATATGAATCATTACTACAGTCACAAAAAAGCAGATTTGTAATAAAGGTTCTTACGCAAATGAAATTGATAATAGCACACCTAATAATTTTGTTATGCAATATAAACAAACTTGTTCGAACCTACACGAATTTGGTTGTTACATGATATTCAAGAATACTTAAATAAGAGCGGTTGGTAATTGGATACGATAGTTTGAATCAAGAAGTAATGCGTTTTAATACACATTCCTTATTTTCTTTTTTTCCACAGTTGTCAGTGCAACCATGTGGCTTTTTATCAACTTTGACCCAACAAAGACGTATTACAGCGGAAAACAAGAGGCGCTGAGAAGTTTAAGATTCAATATGTGGCAGACATTCGGATCCTTCTTTCAACAGGGTAAGTCAACATATTTCATAACCTAAGCGGGGACAATCTTTTAAAGCTAAACTTTGGTTTTTAAACAACTGCTTTGACCATCTAAGTACTATCATTATTTATATTAAACAAAAGACCAATGTTATTTCGTTTATTTCAGGATTCTTCCTAGAACCACGGTCCTGTTCAGTGCGGTTTGTCCTTGCCTTTTGGTGGATCTTTGTCATAATTATCGTTGGCACATATAACGGCAATCTAATAGCATACCTAACTGCAGCAAACGTAGCACCGCATATAAACAATTTGGAGGAGCTGCTCAAAAGTGATTCGCAATTCGGATTTTTGAAGCAAACCTCGTTGCATGAGAGATTTTACAGGTATGCTGATTAAATAAAACATTAACAAAGTGCAATTTTATGATGATTTTTTATTGAAAGTAGATGGATATTTGTTTACATAAATTTGATAATATCCCTATATACAGTAAAGTAGTTTATGCGATGAGCACATACATTTAGATTTTTCGTATTTTTCTTACGTTTTAAAACGTTAAACATGCGAAAATATCTTAGTATTTAACTTATTATTTTAAAAGGCAGATTATTTGAATTTCATTTTCAGTGCCCCGCCCAACTCGCTCGACGCCAAACTGTGGGATAAAATCAAAGATGATCACTCCAGCCTTCTTCCCGGATCGGACAAAGAAGGAATCGAACGTGCCATCTCTAGCCATAAATACGTGTACATAGCCGATTTGAGTGTTTATGAATCCATGTTCAGTCTGGATATAAAGGGTCTGGAGAAGTGCGAGTATCTGAGATCAGAAGAGGAATTCTATGATCAGATGTACAGTTTGGCATTTACGGAAGGCAGTCCGCATACAGACAAGTTCAGCAAGGTGTAAGTATCTTTTAAAATTATCTTACAAAACATTTTAAAAGTTGGAATTACAGTGTTTATCATAAACCGGATAAGCCGTAATTAAATTGGCGGGTTAGTTTGCCAATTTAATTGAGAAAAGGAAATTGATATTACAACGCATGACGTCGCACTTATGCACTTTTGTATGATGCATCAAAACAGTCAATGACGATGTAGAATGAACTCATTTATGATTTTTTTGTTTGAAATTTGGTAAAGTCGTTTCTGAGTATAAAACATTCGAGGTAATATTCAATAGCAATTTTCTATTGAAAATATTCGTTCAAAATTGGTTACTTGTGAATGTACACAATTACCACTTAAATAAGTGGTATGTGATTTCGACTTACTTCATTTTTTGTGCTCGATATATTTTCCATTTCGCAACTCCCCACAGGATCCACCAGATCCTACAGAGCGGTCTCGTTCATCGCTGGAAAAGCAAATGGTTCAGTCACATCGACCCTTGCATTGACATGGTCACTCAACTCACAGACCAAAACGACATCACTGTTATAGAAGCCCAAGGACCTATATACCTATTACTCTATGGCGCTTTTATGGCCACATTTATGTCTTTATTCACATTATCATTACTATATTCTCATATCATCTTCTATTCCACAGCATACACCAGATTCTACAGAGTGGTCTCGTCCATCGCTGGAAAACCAAATGGTTCAGTCACATCGACCCTAGTATCGACATGGTTACTCAACTCACAGACCAAAACGACATCACTGTTATAGAAGCCACAGGACCTATTTATCTCTTACACTGTGGCGCTTTTGTGGCCGCTCTTATGATTTTTTATTTGCATTACCATCATTATGTTCTCATATATGCTTTTATTCTCAGCATCCACCAGATTCTGCAGAGCGGTCTCGTTCACCGCTGGAAAACCAAATGGTTCAGTCACATCGACCCTTGCATCGATATGGTCACTCAACTCACAGACCAAAACGACATCACTGTAATCGAAGCCCAGGGACCTTTTTATCTATTACTCCTTGAAGCTTTTTTGGCCGCGGTTATGTTTTATATTTGGATTATCATCACTATATAAGCACATGTTCTTTCATTCTCAGCATCCACCAAATACTACAAAGCGGTCTCGTCCATCGCTGGAAAACCAAATGGTTCAGCCACATCGATCCTTGCATCGACATGGTCACTCAACTCACTGACCAAAACGACATAACCGTTATAGAAGCCCAAGGACCTTTATACCTACTACTCTGCGGTGCCTTTGTGGCCGCGGTTATATTTTTGACTGAAAGAACGCTGGCTGCGATTAGAGGAAAGAATGGGGTTTTGAGAGTGGATAGTGAGACTGCGAGTCAGCATTTAGCTGATCACGGGGAGTTGAGGATGTTGGCGTTTAAGTGCTTAAGGAGTAGGAGGAGATAGCATTTATGCATAGAATGAAATAGAAAGTCAGTTCATTAATTGGGCAGTTTCGTCGAGCACCTGTACAATGTTTTGATAAATAGAGTTGACCGAGTACTTTAATAAACTTAATGTGCAGTCCATTATTAAAAATAACGGATCAAAAATACAAAAGAGATGTACACTAAAAAGATATATTGAGAGTGCTTTGTTTTAGGATAGTTATGTCTGTGTGTATGGTATAAGTTGTGGAAACGTAACTTACATACAGGACGCGGGTATTTAAGAAAAATATACATGTTTTCACTATGTAGAAGCTAACTGAATTCGAAGGTAGGTTCACATTGTGTTCGTTCGATGTATAACATATTACACGTGTATATCAATATTACAAGTGTATATTAAGGTCTTCGTTTCGTTTGAAAATTTCTAAATAAGATATCGTGTCGCATTGATTTCTAGCGGACTTTCTGCCACAAATAAAAAGATGAAAGTAGCTCGACGATCTATAGTTATGTCTTTTATTATTCGAAATGTTATATGTAAAAATCATTGTTAATCATATCGTGAGTGTATCATATACAAACATCTTGGATTTAAATTGAGAAGCGGACTTTCAATTTGTATTCAAACAATATACTTTATCAGTATACCTTAATGCACTCGTACATTTTTTTCTAACTAAATGGCATGTTTGTCTTAGTAGAACGGGGGAAGGGTGGGGGTTGGGCAGTAAATATCATAATTGTTGGAAATACAATTGTATATATTATTTAAAACAGATATATAAATAGATGAATGAAATACAAATTGTAAGTTTTCCTTCTATATTGTTTATTATCATCATCAACACTCTATAGTCGTCTAAAACTGAAATGCCTTTTAATGCCAGCATTAATCACAAATCACAGATGAGTCACCAGCCTACCGAGTAGGAATGATAGCAATTAAATATATTCAATTAAAATCCAATTAAACAATGTATATCTGCAAGCACTCATATAAAAAAAAGTATTTTTATAACCGTATAAATGTAAATGGTAGTGTCTCAGTATTAGACCCTTTATGGTGTTCATATATTTATTATACATATTTTTATTCACTTGTAGTTAACTTTATCAATTCCCTCCTCTTGAAAATACAATATAAAATATAACGTGGAAAGGACTGCCGTTTAACCTCTTTTTTTATTTGATATTTGAAAAAAGGATATAAATGTACCAGCTTGATATAAATGTACATTTTTTAGATTGTGTCTGTTTTAATAAATATGTTTTTCCCCAGGTAACAATTACGGTTTATTTAAACAATACACTTCAGAATTTATTAATCTTATTTTCTTTTACAAATATATAAATATTATTTAGATGCCATATTGTGTGCCAGAATACATATGAGAGATCAGGTTATTCAAGAAAAAATAATTTTAAAATTATTTTGGTTAAAATAGTATTGATTTATATAATAAAGATTATCATTAGGTGAGTATAAATGTTAGAAAATAATAGTTAGATATGTTTCAAATCTAAAACTTGTTAAAGGTGAGATAATGGTAAATTTACATATTCGAATATAACAAAAATACATACATAACTTTTCAATAATCTCAAATTACTGATCAATATGACTTAAAAGTATAATTACTTTGTTAATAGCTAGCCAAATTATAAACGAATGGTTAACTTCCAGACTGACAATTACAAATATTGTTTCATCTTCGAACTGTTCTCATTCACACCATATATACAATGATAAGTCTTTTCTACTTTGTGAAATTTTACTATAATTGCGTAGATGTTCAAATGCCAGACAGAAAATAAAAGTCGAGTTATAACACAAAATCGGTTTAATTCGGGCTACCCGTTCCTTACAGGATCCGTTATAAAGTATATATTCCATTCTGAGTAGTAAAAGGCGTATTAAATTTAGGGTGTGGTCAAATAGAGAGAAGATATTGAGGTCGCGAGTCACTTTACGGTAACATTTATTTTGCAACACAATCATGCTTAAAACACTTCACGGAACCATCAAATGAACATAAAAGGTAAGGGATGGAAAATTTAATATACAATAAAAAAATAATGAAATAGAGCATGAATACGCTGCAACCTGTTGACCTATATATTTAATATAAAAAATATAAAACATATTTGCAAATTAGTTTGTATATATATATTGGAAATGACTGTATAACATATCGTTGTGCATATGACAAATCACTTTCAAATGAACGGAAGATAGATAATAGATCATTTCGTTGTTGGAAGGTAAACAGTATTACAACCTCAACATATCGTAGTAACTCAGAAAGCCATATATTGTAACAAAATCGGAAAAATACTTAGCATCAAAATAAGTTTGCAATATTCACTTTTAGCAGCGTGAAACGTATACTCCTCAAATGGAAATTACGTTTTCCCATAGAATCTATATTAGTTTGTGGAGATTGCATATTTTGAAATAGAAGCAGAATAACTTAATAAGCTTAAGAAACTTACTTTATCATATAAGATGAAATATAATCTACGTTACACATTATTAGAATAGCCACAAAATAGAAAGTTTCCTTTTTAAAAGTTGCATAAAATGCAGTGATTAGCTAAAATAGTGCAATTGGTAATTAAATATATCTGCAGGGTGTGTTTATATATTATAATTTCAATATTATATATATTTGAAATTGTTGCAACCTGATATTTGTTCATATAATATTTTAATAATACAATATAAAATCATTTCTATTTAATATAAACAAAACAAATAATAACAAAAAAAAACTAAATTGTTCTAATTGCAAAAAGGTATCATCTGACTAAATGGTGAAATATGATCCTATTATGTACAATGTTAGTGTAAAGTTAGCAACAACTGCCCGTCAATAATCATAATCATATTTTGCATTGATTTCTATCTCATTTATTAAAACATGTTGCTTTTGTTGACATTTTGGTACAAAACTAACATATACCGAAAGGTTTCATGTCAAATTTGATTAAAAACGCCTTGTTATTAAACAAATGCGATGCGATATTAACATTAGAGATGCCCATGACTTAACATTGTTCATGAAGCATTTATCACTGAAGTTTGACTGCGAATAGTCACACTTTTGGATTCCTGTTCTATAATGAATTTATAATCACACATAGCCACATGACATCAAAGAGCACATAATGACACAGTCCGAATATATCTACACACATAAAATACAAATGCACTATTTTACAATGGCTTCATCTTTAAAACACTCACAACTACGTTAATTCCTCCTTTTCGGGCACCGTATCATAATTAATCCCTCTGAACCCCCCACCACCGCCATTCGACGACCCATTCGTATAAAAACTATTATTCCGGTTAAACCCCGCACTCGACATACTAGGCCTTGAACTTCGCGGCGGAGGCAACCCGGCTAAATACGCCGCGTCCCTTCGGTCGCTATGGCGACGCATCCAGCCACGATCGATACAATAAGCGCAACACGTGTCATTGCAGAATCGGCGTATACGCTGGCATTTGAGCAAGATGATAAACGCCTTGCGGAATTCCTTGTTGTAGAACGCGTAGATCATTGGGTTTAACGCGCTGTTGAAGTAACCCACCCAGAACAGTATTGATATCACAATTTCCGGTGTCGGGCACCGTTCGTCACCACATAGCGTTGTTATGACGTACCATAAAAAGAACGGTAACCAACACACGAGGAAACCACTCATGATGATTCCTAAAGTCTTCGCGGCTTTGTGCTCGCGACGGATTTTGTTGCGTTCTTTCGATAAACGCCGCGGCTCTGAATTTCCGTTTTCGTATCCACCATTGAGAGCGCTTCCATTGCTTACTGAATCTCGCCCGTGTGGATTAATAGGCGCACTGCTCATACTGCTTCGTCCTAAGTTGGTCATTTTCACAATGTTTTTCTCTTGGCGTCGCGCCTCGCGGAAGATCATGGCATAGGTGAACACCATGATAAAAGTCGGAATCCAAAAGGAAATACTTGATGATATTAATGCATATACAGGGTTCACGAAAAACACACATACTCCCACAGTGGGATAATCCTCGTATGGGTATATAATATAGCGGAATCCGGGTTGTGCGTAGAAACCCGTATGTACTGGCGTATGTGATATAATGGCTGACACGCCCCACGCTAAACACAACATAACCGCGACGCGTTTCTTTGTCATTTTGGCTTCGTAGTGGAACGGGTCCGTAATGGCGATATAGCGGTCCATACTGATACAGCATAAATGAACGAGAGAAGCAGTTGAAAATAAGACATCATTTGCATTGTAGATGTCACACATGACTTGACTAAACATCCAGCGACCCGCGATACTTTGCAGTGCGTTAAAAGGCATTACCAAAGTCGCCACGAGTAGATCCGCGAACGCCAGTGATACAATGAACGAATTCGCGATGAACTGCAGTTTTTTAAACGTCAATACACTGAGAATCACTAGTATATTACCCAGAATGGCGGAAAAGATAATTGCAAACATCACAGTGGCTTTGAGAATGGTCCACAGGGGATGAATCTCGGGATAACCACCCATCCCTCCTCCCTCTGATTCAGTCGAATTCCAATGTTCCCACGTGTCATTGTGCGTTTCAAAATATTCCAAACTGGTTGCTAGGGAGTCATTGGTTGCTATGGGCAACGAGGCACTGTAGCCACTGTTGTCAAGGTCCTCCATATCTATGCGTGTAATATCCGGATAGCCGGATGCAGATCCAGGTTCTGAGGATTCCACGTGGTATTGCATTGTCACGTGGCGGTCAAGGTCACAACAAGGGGCTGCTCCGGATTGGATCAGCCTTCATTCTGCAATATATAAAATGTGATATGTAACAGTTGATTCAATGTGAAAATTGGCTTCACAAACAGTGCTATGTATATAAATTAGACATGTTTTATAGAATTAATTGCAAACCAATTAAATAGGGTGCATAACTTTATTATAACCGGATCCGCCCTTTGGAACTGATTAGGGACATTGAAATCATTTGATTTGAAAACTTTGACACTATGATTATGCACAATATAAGTTATATAAACTCATGTGTTTTATGCAATACACATTTTGTTATTGTAATCAAGCGTCTCTATACTGGATCGGCAATATAATCAATGACAGTTTATATAATAATATTGTAGTGTAATAAATTCATAAATTTTAAGTATGTTATGTTTTTGCATTATATGATTTAAAGTGTCCCCATATTCAATGAACTGCACTTGTTACGGGGACATGTAAATTAATGTAATTTTAAATGGTTGTTTCGAAAGTCTATGCAAAACATTCAATGCCAATCAATCAAAAACAATAAATACACGAAACTGATTGCATTTTTTTTCACGTTTAAATCAAATAATATATTTTTTATAATAAAAAGGTCTTATACATGCTTTATATTATCTCATAACTATCACTATGCAATGCGTGTCTCATAGTTGATAAATAAGAAATGCGAATAAAACCAAGTTATTTTTCACCGACAAAAAATTAACACGCATCCGTCTTAACCTTTTCGTGGTTTTACTCAGCTTTTTTCACTTTTGATGATTATTTTAATTTTTTTTCAGAGTCACGGACATCTTGGCGACCTAACACGTGCTTCTAATAATACAATAAAATGACGCAGAAAAAAAGACGGTTTCCCCTTTTTTGGTCTTTCCCTTTGAGATTGATATGCCTAGCGTTTCGTATCAGGATGGTTTTTGCCCAGCGTTGCAAAATGAGAAAGAACGGAACATTCCCCTGGCTACCGATTTTGTCTTTTCCGGAACATATCCCTTTTTGTGCAGTCATGAAACAAACAAAACATAATAACTCAAACGTCGGGGTTTTTGTCTGACGGATCCTTTAATTTATGCATCAAAACGCAACATATTTATGTTTTATCTAGGGTCTATCTAGAATATTAAATACGGTTAGGTACATACATGTAAATATGCGATCAAATCTAAAATTTTGAATTTGATATAAATTGATATATCGTTTCAAAACATGAATATTTAATATTATTGTGAAATTATACAAATTATATTAGCAAAATTATTTACTGAAACGCTTATGGAATTATTAAAGTTACTTGAAAAGAATGCAAAACGTCGCGTAAAAAATAAACAAAACCAAAATTAAAGAACAAACTCCATTATGGATACACTTATATGGCGGTCTGTAATATTGCCTCTTTGATTTATTCATTTCGAAGGACATTGCACTATGTAGCCAGCGATAAACCTCAATTACGATCAAGTATAGATAGAGTATCATCTCTGTGACTTTATTCCCAACTGAACAGAGCAGCCAAATATCGCCCAATGAAACTACCATTCGGATCACATTAATTTCTTTAAGCTGAAGCTGGAAAATAATCTGGAACGTTTCAGAAAGACCCGATGTGTATGTACAGCGAAGCCTTTTTGAATCGGGTTGGCTACCGTTAAGCTGTAACACCGATGATATAATCCGGTCATAGTTAAGCAATTTAGTTAAGATAATTTTAAAAGGAAGATTTATCTACCATACTAGCACAGTAAGCAAAAGGACTTTACATGCGGATCTCTCTAATCGTCAGGAGACAAAGAAAATACCGGACTAAAAAGTGCAAAGCTTTAAACTAAGAATAAAACTATGAGTACAGATATCGATAAGTGATAATAAATGACTTAAAGAACTATAAAATCAGCTCCGGTTATTGGTGTGGTGTATGTTGGGAATTGAATGAGATTGTAAGAGCACAGTCAATGCTAAGACGAAAATGAAGCTTATATAGAGACTCTATCTAGGTTCTACATTAACATATCAGGGTATGTCATGAAACCGATACTAAGTAAACCCATGTTTACTAGCTTACATTTTATTCAAGGTTTTCAGATAATTTTAAGTCTAATTACGTAAAAGGCGTATCCTTTAAATGGAAGGAACCGACAATTCCGAGGCCCTAATGTCTGATAAATACACAGTTTAAAAGCTGAAACGTCACCATAGAGTTTTGATATCAAACAAGCAATTATCTAAACGGATCTTAAATATGAGCATTTTTTATCAACGTCATAACTTAGAATCGTCACCAGCACTAAAATTCGATTATCAACAATATTCTCTGCCATCTTGCTCTCGTGTACAACACGTGAGTAATCAAATAAGAAATGTGGGCCGCCCTAAAATTAGGGTAGCGTGTCTTAAACACCCAACTAATGGACTGTGGGCTAGATTTATATATGATTCTCAACGTTTTTCTCCGATGAAGTTAATCCTTAATCTAGGTAGACTTCTATATGACATTTACAAATCCAAAATGAACTTTCATCTGTGAATGTCTATTTTTGATTTCATATAGATCTACGTTTGTATCATCATCGCATATTGGAATCTTTAACATATTTAACCAAGAAAATAAAATGCTTAACATAGTTTTTATATCAACTTGAGGGGCACTCAACGATTTATTATGTTTACAACGATCAAAATGTTTATTCTGAAGTTGCAAGCAAGCATCACACAAAAGCTACTGCAAGCAAATATACAATCTCCTACCAGAATAAAGATTTCAAGAAATCGAATGTGTATCTATGTTTTTCTTTAACTAATTCGTTTACAGAGACTAAATTTCGATACATCTGTTTTAGATCACATATTCACACACATGATACTAGAGTAAATAATTGTTTTGAAAAGAAATCTTTGTTCTGTTCTGAAAAATTTGCAAGCAAGAAATAGCTGCTACAAGAATAAACATTTACCCGAATAAATCGTTGAGTGCCCTCGTTAGCTAAAAACACAAGAAAATACCTATTTTCGCCAAATTTATTGAAAATCCACCCGGTAAGGATGTTAACAGTTTGCATGGTAACCACATATCGACGATTTCTCTTTTGAGTTTTGACTCGAGTGACATTCCTTACACTTACTATCATTTCGAACAGGCTCTCTTTCCATTAACAGCCAAATGGCCCTTTACCATGATAGCATGCCCCTTTAAGGTCACATAGCCTCCTACACATCCCTTGGAAAGAGTGGAGGACTTTAGGGCCTGGCCACATTGGACGTTTTTTCTTGTTTTTTTTTTCCCTAACAAACTTTTATTCAAATGTATTTCTTATCGGAAACGATAACGCGACCTAAACGCTCGCTGTTTTTGGATTTCCACTAAGGAATAGCCTACATTGGAAGACAGGTTTGTAAGGGAAAAACAAGAAAAGGCTTCCAATGTGGCCAGGCCCTTATCCTTTTAGCAGGTCTTTAACGTCCAAGACATGATGGGTTCGCATCAATAATTCAATCCGAATATATGTAGATGTCAAGGTCGGGATAGGGCTTATAATGAATTTTAATTTCAGATATTGGTGCATTGAAACATTTAAAAGTGATATCCGACTACACAACATATAGCTTGCACTTTTAAGACGGGTTCACGCAAAATAAAAAGCTGAAAATAATGCCAAAAGCCCAATTTTTGCGCGAACATAAAAACATAAATTGTTATGTTTTTAAAATAGGCTTTCGAGCTTTCGGTTTTCGAACTTTTATTTTCAGTTTTTTTTTCGTTTGCGTGAACGCGGCCTTAGACTACAATAAAAAAGTCGTCAGGAACTATGACCATCGAAATTGCGACACAGTTACCCGGTTCCAACGAGCGGAATGATTGGAAATCGGATTTGTTATAATATGAGTTTAATCTCACTAAAACAAAGTGTACAATATTGATGCATGCATGGACACATGTAAACGTTCGACTTCAAAATAGGTTCAAACGTTTAAATAGAATAATAATCAAATAATCGAAAAATGGTTTGCCTGTTTGGAATGCAATAGAACTCATCTTACATCGAAATTGCATTTGATAGCAATGATATTAAAAATAAAATAAAAACAGTTTTCCCGTATTGAATACAATAAAATTAATCTACATCTATATATTTCCACCGACATTGCGACACAGACTCACCACCAACGAGCGGAAGTTCACGTAGATGGTTGAGATAACAAACAGTCATCTGTGAATAATGGCGACTCAACAATGCGTCTAAAATTGTCTAATCCACCAACCAACCCGACAACTCTATCCATTGTATTTTGTCATGACGATTTAAGGGTAAACGTCATATGTTAAGAGCTTGTTTTTAGTCGGATCGAGAAATTCGGAATTGCGTCAACATTAACAGTTTGAAAACCCATTTAGTTGAAATAAAGCGACGGAGGTTGACAATGGCATTTAAATAACCGACTCGTGTCGGGGCAACCTGTAATCAAGCGATAACCCAATAGTACTTAATTCATAGTTATGTTCGTTGAAACGAAAAATATGCCAGCTATTGCAGTTATAACGTTTTGAGTATTCATACGGTGTACTTGGTCTTCATAAGGACATATATTTACGCAAAATGAGTGTTTTTTTTCTAAATGCTCAATTGTTTATAGTATAGGCTAGACAATAACATTGATGCAAGGAATTGTGACACTCAACTTTAGTAATCTGTCCACAATCTTACTCAACCCTATGACCAAACCATCCCAACTTGTACATAATTTGTTGTAGGGTCCCATTTTTTGCCAACTGAAGCTAATCCTTGTTGTCTCGCGTCCACTATTTTTCATGTACAACTGTCTCGACCTGTTATGTAGTATACAAGGAACTGTGAAGCAAAGGGAATAGACCAAAAGGAAGACCCTTTTTGCTTAACTCATCGGTTTTAATTAGAACCTTTACTTTGACACAGGCGTTTTATCTGTTGCGCCCGAAAGTCCTACTGTTATAAATACTAGTTAAAGTTTAACTAGTCCCTATTAACATCTGGACATGAGTTGTAGAGGTATCATGTTACCATTTACATTTGTAGCATATACCGATTTTAAACTGTTATCATAAGATTTAAAAATATGAAAAACGATGATTTAAATTACAACTCCATGTTGTCTCTTGATACGTAATAAAACACATAACAACTAAAGGATTATTTGTCTTAAGTTTTATTTAATGATAAATTAGAGCGCCATACACTAGGGCCTATATACCGCAAGGGTTGAGTAGAAACACAATCTGTGATGTGATTTAGGGACTCAAAGAAAAATGGTTCCCCCAAACCAATACCCAAAGCAATATCTCTTTTGAAAGAAGAACTAACCAAAAACATGCCCGTAGATCCTCGTTTTGTACAAGCGGTCATTTATCACATATTATCCCCAACAACGCCACGAAGCGTAATAACAATCACCACGTTATTGCACGATATTATTTAGGATTTGTCAACCGCAAAAACAAAAAAAAAAGAACAAGCGTCCCTAGAACCGTAGTAATTGTATGTTTTTCAGCACCTATCAACGACTATATAGTTTGATAAATAAGCGAATATATCCTGGGCCTCGTTTAAAATATAGCATATTCATTTATGCTTTTAGATTAGAACGTTACATTCTGCGTTATTTTATTGGTTGCTAAGCACCAGCCACCCCTTAGCAACGCTTCGATCCTCCACATCCCCATTTCATGGATGCTCCACTAAACAGAGGATGAACATTCTTGGTGGCTTTTGCGACGACCAATTTCATGTCATCGCTTTGTATGGAAGTGTCAAATAGGGATTCCCCCTATATTGTAAGGGGCTTCTGTATTTATATGGCTCAATAGCTTAATCATTTTTATGGTTTCATTCCGAAATTTATGTTGTGTGATGACGTCAATGACTTAATTGTATTGCTACTGCTTTGGGGAAAGGGTGATTTTTTCCTATTTCTCCGAATATATTTATAGTCATCTTTGACTGTTATGGTTATCGTTTGTACAGTTTTCTTGATTGTTCTTTTTTTTTTTAACGAGTCGTCATACAATGTATGTATAATGGTACCAAATTGAATTCTATACATTTGAGTAAAAAATCTCAATATTTCTTAACACTTCTTAAAAGCCTATATAAAACAGTTCAAAGTTCTTAAATCGGTTAAGGTTATATTTGAACGATTTACGTTGAATTGAAAAATGGCAACTACGGGAATGGTAAACACACATGTACAAGTAACACCTGTATTGAACCATAATTATTTGCATCATTTATAAGCTGTTACGAATGCGTTTTTCTATATAAAGCTGTTTTCATGGACCATTTCATCAATAATAGCTATGTAACAGCAATCGCAAAACGTTATTTGATCTAATATTCACTTAAACATGAAACGTTTAAACAACCGGCAAACTATATAAATAGTCCGGTTAGTCACCTTTTCTATGCATGTCATGAATATATAAAGAGCAAAACTAACCGTTACTGTTTCCAAAAACTATTTACTACGGTGGTCTAGTGCTCTATAATTAGAACTTTTTTAGAACGTTTTGATCGCAAAAACAAAGTTTTATTATAGCAAACATTTCATATTTGCTCTGTGTGTTGTAGAAAACAATTTTTCATAATGCGATGAAGTAATATGCACTCGATTAAGACCTTTCACTGAGATTCACATTGTGATATAGAAACAATATTGCGAGAAGGAATCGAACGGGAAAACGATTCCACGAAAATTATTGTCTGCAACAGTGATATAAAAAATGATACATTCTATTAGTAGACATGTCCTAAAACTATCATAACCAACAAATCTTTCAGATTCATGTTCGTATGACTGAAGGGTGTTTGTAGAATTCCAGTGAAGCCAAAAATAAAGCTTCAGAGACTCTTGATATGAGCCTTCTCATTGCCAGAACCATTTCCTTCATTTGCTGGTTTCTCGTTTGTTTTGCAGTGGACACAGCAGTAATTACAGAGGTCGCATTGGTTTTGAACTCAACTCGGTGACAGTAAACAATCCCCTCATTTATTTTTAGCGTTTTTGGTGGCAAAAATGGCAGTGCCCATGATGTTTTGGGTTGGCATGCTCGTGTAACCGGTGATTGCAGTTTTATCGAATCTATATATTTTTCGTTAATCTATATATTTTTTTCGTTTTTAGTTTTCGTGACAGTGCGAAAAACTAAAAGGTAAAATACACAAAGTCAAACGTAATAAAGTAATGAGTATTCTCTAACTGATTGTTTTATGGACAATCCACATCCATTGACACCTGGGGAAAAACAAATGTCTTCAAAAAGCAAAAAGGCAAAAGACCATATGTCACCAAGGAAACATTCCAATATAGGTCAAGAAGAAAGTTCATTTTGCGCGAATGTAGAAAAAAAACATGGCGCCCAAATCGGAACAAAGACGTAAAGGTACATGTACGTAAAGGATATTAAGAATGCTTGCATAAGTTAGAACGTCTTTTCGAGCGTCTTTTGTAACATTTTGACAAAATGATCATATATAAGACGAACTGTAATAAACATAGTCATTGATTCGTCATTGGCTTACTTTCATTTTTATTATGAATTTATATTTTGAGATTTTTACGAAAGATAGCTCGCAAGGTTAGATAACACCACATGATAGAACTCTCTAGTTTCTAATCATCTGACACTCCCAACCAGTTTGTAAAGCAATTCGAATAGATATGCAACCGCAAACTCAAAAAACTGTTATCATAATTTATTGAATCTGGACACGCTGAAATGTCTTGCATATCTAATTTAGGGCAAACAGTAAAGCAATATTGAATATATCGTATCTAGTGCTGTCAGCGTTAAGAGAATGATATAAATTAGAGTCTAGTGCTCTGTTTACTGATTTAGATTGAAATCCAGATTATATGTGTGGTAAAATAAGTTAATCATCCTACAAATAAAGACAGCACAGATGTTGAACCTTTCCTGACTTGAAATAGATATAGATAAATATTTTGTTACAGAAATGTACGTTAATGTACATCCTGATCCGGATAGACATCCCCGGACGTCAAGAGGACAATCTTATTTCAGCCCATATGAAAGTTATTCAGACGTTATTCTTCGTGGAGCAGAAACCAAATCCGCCTATACGACGTATGAAATGCACATCTCAATCTTCACAAAACCTCATCATGACCTCATGGTGACATCATATGAGCTCATTTTAGTTCACAACTAGCTCATTATGGGGTTTTGTGTAGAATGGGATAGATCACATCAGGGAATGACAGATACGTCCTGAAACGTCGTTCATATGCGCCTCAATCTAAACGGCCAATGCGTGTAACGTGCGAAAACGAATAACAACGTCGCGACATAAGACCCCCTTCTTTGAGTAACAATACTCCTGCATCCTTCACCTTGTATGGACACCCAAGGATTGAGGCTCTTCACTTAAAAACCTTCGCTTCTCTATGTAATGTCAATTCAGCGAAACCTCAGGAAATGCTGGTGACTTTGGTTCGCCTCAAAACGACGTTTTCGGTCTTGCCACCAAACGCTCACGGCTAAACGATGCAAACGCTAAACGATGCAAGCCAAACGCGTAAAAGAAACTTTTCAAATGTGTTAACGAAACGTTTTAAACGGCTAAACGCCTAAACGGCCAAACGCCTAAACGGCTAAACGGCTAAACGCCTAAACGGCTAAACACATAAACGGCTAATCACCTAAATACCTAAACGCATAAACGAGAACACGAACACGAGTAAACAAAACCTTTGAAACGAAATAAAATTAACTATCGATATTAGGGTTAGAAATGGTTTTATCTCTATATGCGTAAAAGTTTCACTTCAGCAAGGCTGTTTTTACTCTTTTAAACCATAGGACTATTACATGCCGTTAGATATGTCATAGAAATTATAGTTGTGTCTTCTTTGTTTTCTCTGCTGTTGTATTTTCAGAGTATTTAATCTAGCCAAAACGGTGTATTAGCCAAAAAAATAGTTGTTGAGTATATTCACGCACCTTTGAGAATAATTTATACAAATATCTACATTTAAGAAGAATAAGTTCTTACCATACATATACATCCAAATGCGCTATGATGCGTGTTATGAATGCGGCCATTATATTTAAATAATGACCCACACATCCACGTCGCATCCCTCACCTCAAACGCCTAACCTTTAATTTAGAAAATTTTGGTATACATATTGAATATATACAAGATGTAGACTACATGACTAAATTTCGCTATTTTGGCTACATTTGTGACGGGTTAGATTATAGGACTTGAGTAGGCAATGCACTTAGAGACACTGGTAAAAGTAAAACTTTAAATGACCAATCGAAAGATGGACTTCGGTCTTCTAAAATATTAAGTAAATGTTATCGTTTCTATTTGATCAAAATAGCCCAGACATCGTTCCTGCTTAAAATAGACCAACGCATTTGGAAATTAGATATAGTTTGATTTTTCATAATTATATTTATTAGATTGCTGTAATAGTCATGTGTTTGTTTTGAAATAGATGGATTTCCAAGAAGTAATATGAAATTTAAGAACTTCGCGTACTAAAGTAAATACAACATGACTTAATAATAGCTACAATCACTATGCAATTTTAATGCTGACAATTCTGTATACATAGAATATTATTTCCGAACATCAAACTCTTAAAAAAACATTAATATTTTATATTTTCATTCATTACATCCAACTATGTTAAAGGTTTACAATAACGTGTGTTATAGTATTCATTGTAAGTTTGCGTTTCAAAAAATTTGGTTGCAATGAATGTTACTGCTGTGGCAGCCCATCCAAAATCATACATGTTCATTTTTTGACATTTAAGTTATTACTTATTCAAAAGAAGGAGATCCGTCTGGCTAACTTGTCTCATAAACGTTCCCATAATGCATCATTGCCAGATACAGGTCTCAGTGTGGTTTTTCTATTAAAATGATACATTTGAGGTAATTTAAAAAGCATTGCTCTAAATCATATATGGTATTATCTTTAGATTCATAAATATGGAAAAATATATTTGCTTACATGTATTTGGTTAATCTTTCAGTCTATCACAGTCTTTCCCACTTAAACCTTTTGGTTATATCCTTTCTATTCAAATTTTCCGATTTCTAATAGAAACGAGAGAAAGGATTTATTTTAAGACATCCTCTAATTCTGTCAAATGAACACTTGTCTATTTGGCTTTTATAGATTCGCTTAAAACTATTCATGAGATATCACCTACAAATCAGCTTAAATCTCAAGTAAAAGTGATAAGATTTTTTATGTCAAATCCTTTTGATCATCTTTTAATAAATACTTGTCATCTTATTAATCTCATATAAGTATAATCAAAATGTTAACATTACTATCTGACACTGATATCCATCTTAACTGAAAAAGCATCTTAATAATGCTCAAACCACAACTTGTATATCAATTAGTCTAATCGAAATACCACAGCTTAAGTCTGCGAGTGCAAATTTCTTATCACTTATCGATTAACACTACGCTGCTCGAAAGGTTTATTATTAATAAATACTAGATAAAAGTCTAGCCGATTTTTCGATGGAGAGTCTTAATGACACATAAATCTATCTGGGCTCCTTATTGGCATATTATCCACCGATGATGATTCTTAAAATGTTACTCAGAACAACTAGATGAAAATAGAGCGACAGGGTGAAGTGATTTTCAATATGGTCAGTTTTTACTTTTGTTCAAAATCCAGGGTAATGGATTAACTATATTTTATTTTTGCTTAAGGGTGTAATGAAACTTCAACTTTTAGCATGTAAGAGAGCATATAAGAGAAATATCATAGGAAGGGCTTTCAAATACCTGGGCATAGAACAACTATATCATAAGGCTATAAATACCACTTTGCCAGTTTTAAGATGCAATAAAAAGGTCCATTTTTTGCCACGAGATAATTTGCGCAGATTTCTAAAAGAAAATTCGGCGACCATTTTGAACCAATCGTTTGAAAAATTATATAGATTCTGCTTTTCATCAACAGCAGCGATGATATATGTCAAGATGAAAAAAAAACAATAATTTAGGATTTTCCCTAATCAGCATTAACGGACATGTATAAATGCATTTCCAGAGTGATATCATCTAATCATTGCAAAGTTTACAAATAAAGCAACCGATTCACCACGCCTATGTTCCATGGTATACGCCCGGAAATATTCTTCAGCTGATTAAATTATTTCTTATCAAAGTCGATAAAAACATCCATTCTGCTTTTTTATTTGATTTTCAGCAGACAAACATTAGATGATATGTTAAAATCTACATATGAGTAGTGCATCTTATTTAATTATATGCCAGAAGTGAATGTAATAAAGAAAAGATAAGGAGCCAGAAGGAAGTAGAATTTTTCATGAGAATCGGTATTCTTAATTTGCAAAGTGCCTTATCAATATGTTTCTGGTATTACATAAAAGGGAATCAAAACAATGAGTTAATAAATGACGTTTGATTATAATATGCATCCTATAGAAGGGTTAATTTATTAAATTAGATTGAGAGATAACTAAAGGTAATTTGAATTATTTTTGAACCCATTGCAAAGAAGTATTGTGATTCATTATTTTCCCTATCACAATATTCAAATTGATAAAATAGTATTTTTTAAAAACTCACAATTTGCGGAAATTAAATATTTCTAGTTTGGATCAATTCAGTTCAATTAAGCAATATGACGGACCTACATTCATATCGGTGAGGGTACTTAAATGGTTTGGAACGACAAAGCGACGTTAATATTTTCATATCTCCTAACGAAACTTACACGTAATTTTGGTTGGCTCGATTGGTTCCTAGTGATTTGTTTGAACAAGGAAAAGGCATGGAGAAACAAGTCCGAGTTGTTATATAGAAAGCTCCAAAAAGGCCAATGTGGCCAGGTCCTACCTCTAATGGCGCGTTCACGCAAAATGAAAGCTCGAAAATAATGCAAAAAAGTATTTTTGCGTGAACAGAAGGGATAAATTTCTCTATCTTTATACAAAGTGGCTTTCGAGATTTCTATTTTCAAGCTTTTATTTTCGTTATTTTTTGTTGGCGTGAACACGTCCTAAATATGTTTATCCACGCGTGTCTTGTCAACATCAAGAATGAAAATTGAATACTATAAACAAGATTCAAATATGCTATTCTGTAAATTTTACAAGACACATAAAAGTAATTTAATTGTGGAATAACCCTGAGTTTGTGGTTTGATTATACATTTTATCTGCTTTAATCGCCTGCTTTAATAGAATATTATTGAAAACAACATTAACAGCCATCCTAAAGATATGTCCGTATTGTCATATTCTCACATAACGGATTAAGTCCGATAAACATATTTGAGCTTGATAATTATATGAACAACATCAACAACTTAAATGTTCTCCTTTTGCTGTTCATACTTGTTGTCACATGTATTGTATGTTACATGGTTGAAGCTAAATAAGACGGTTTACCAATCAATAGAATATCTTGAGGGTTTTACCTAAATACATTTAAAAAGTTTAAATTGTGTAGTCAAAACGCGTACTTTAAAAAAATCAAATTGAGGCGTGAATATTAGAGAGCTTAGATTTAATCTTAAGCGATTTGAATTTCGGCATAAACACTACATATAGGCATACAACAATTTCATGTAATTGCGTAAATATTTGTTTATATTCAAACATATTGTATACGATGCAAAATACACCCTATCAGATTCGCTGTTAACTACATGCTACGATTTTCTCGCATGATACAAGTCTCTTTCCGTGCACCGATTGAGCAAAATCCACCTAACAAGTCATGAGAAACATCTATCGAATTAATTTGATTGCAGATGAACTGTTTTGAAAAAGTGGGATAAAGTTCCACCCTGAAGCGGATTATACTGCCATCTTAGAAACTTCGGTATGATTTGGAAATTGGGCAAAAAACATACACATAAGCATTAATATTTCAAGTAAAAAATACCACTGTGAATTTTTATTTAAGCTTAAAGAAAAGGGCAGTTAAGTCATCTTGTTAAAAGGTTTATAACTTTGTAGGTTTAAACCGAATTGAGAAATTATTGCACCCCAGCTTGGATGCACATTTTGAATATATATCTTATCACCATAGCAACAAATTAATTTTGTAGATTAATATTCATTGATTATTTTAGGATGATTTGAAAATATTATCATATTTGTTTACAAGTGAAAATAGCTATTAGTCGGATATGTGATAATTTCATATCAAATGATCTGCTTTTCAATATCACGTATTTTTTACGCCATAATAATCCCTAACCCTGGATTATATAAAGCTGATTCTCATTTCCAGCTTAATGTTTACAAATATGGGTGACATATCTTTTAAAAAATAATAACATGCGGTTTAGTATAGGTCAATGGCAACTAGGACAATATCATAGGGTTTCAAAACCCCGATCCCCCACCCCCTTTAAATTTTCTTTAAAATGTCAACCTTATTTCAAAGCAAAAGTCATTGAAATGAGGTTATCTTAACATCATATAGGAGTCCACGACCTTCAAATTTCATAACACCATTGTCAACCCAAAATCGACACACATTTGAGAAAAACAGTATGAAAATTGGCAAAATATTGAGATTTCGCGAGATAGGGTTTTTAAAGGCATACAATTGGAAGGCATTGACAATAGGTGCATAATAGACCCGAGTCAAAAACCTTCAAAATTCGACACGAAATAAGTGACGTCATAAAACGTTTTATTCAAGGGGGTTTAAGCAATACTAAGACATAATTTCCTTTAGATTAAGTTTCTTTTCGAAATATTTACATTGTGTAAGAAGGAAAACAGGGGGGAAATAGCGAGCAGTTAAATACAATGTATAGCATTCGACAATAACATTGCATGTATGGTATATTTGGAATATCCAGTTCATATATATCACTAGAATTAATGTTCCTTTTTGCTTTATGGTTTTCCGAACGCGATAAAAAACGTTTTCCATGTAAGTATTGGCTTTCAAAATGATAAGATACTTTCCAAATCTGGCGCTATAAAGCAAATGTAAATGCATGATAATAACCACAGACAGAGAAAAAATATCAAACCGTGCCTGCACTTATTTTCTCCAACATTTTAACATCTTTCTTGCCCCACTTTCATCTCTTAATCCACTTTTCGACAAAAAAATGAAAAGGAAATATTCATGCGCGTAAAGAGCGAAAAAATATCAATCAAAATGTAATGTGAGTATTAAAAAAATAGTCCATCAACTACTAACCTTGCAAACCGTTTAACGCAAAAGTGCAGTCAGCTGTAGATATCAATTAATTTCCTGATTTACAGACTCAGATGCAAATGATATCAGATTGTAATCCTCGCAGTTTTTTTTCTCTTAACACTTTTCGTTTTCTTATGGTGTTGTAAAAATTGTTATTCCAAAAATCATTTCAAATATCCATTTCTTCACGTTCATCAAAGCAAATAAAATAACCAATATTACATCTCAAACCTCTACGGTAACTATATGAAACCTTATTAAATGAAGAATAAATGTGATTTTAAAAATAATTTTCACGTGAACTAAATTCTATCCAGTCAACTTTCTGTATAATCCTTTAGTAAATAAAAAATATTTTCAATCAAATAATTCTCTTCAACGTTTTTCCAATCACCAATATTCAAACTACACTTGATCAATCCACAACTGAAACTCGAATCAGCTCAAAATCCTATCGGAATGTAATTTTTATGTCACAAACCCTCTTGACGAGTCCCTCTCCTCTCTCTAGCTTTAGCTCTCTAACCCGAAAACGCACATATAACACATACGTTTTATTAAGACATTTTAAGCCCACGATATTTAAGCAGAGACCCCAAAAAGCAGGGGGAAACCACCATTGCAGCAATATCGTAATGTTAAGGCGGGCTATGCCATTAGATTAAGAATTTTGTTGGTGTCCAACGACTTTCTTACAGCAAAGATGGGAGTCACTGGGCAAATTGTCGGAATAAGAAGGGATTTAAGGCCGAAGACACTCCAAAAAGAGAGATAGAGCTACAAATATTAGGATGAAGTTATTTGCCGGTTTTCGCTGCCCTTTTTTATCCACTAACAGAATCCATGAGATTGCTACTGCTTTCTTGTACCATGGCAGTGCTTTATGTGAGAGGCTTTGATGGTCTTAAGTTGATTTGTGACTGCTAGATGGGCTGTTTAAACGGGGATGAAGAAAAAACCGGTATCAACATCACTGTTTTTACGTCTTGAAGATTTGTTCCTATTCATCGTTTGAATTTGACGAGATTTTCGCATGTGCGTTTAGTAAATTGTGAAAGCTAAATTTGATATAACAACACGAATGTTTAGAGGGGCACTCAACGATTTATTCGGGTAAATGTTTATTCTTGTAGCAGCTCTTCCTTGCTTGCAACTTTTTCAGAACAGAACAAAGATCTTTTTCGAAACGATTAATTTACACTAGGATTATGTTTGTAATAACATAAACCAATGCACTTATATCTAAATTTAGACTCTGTAAGAAAATCTGTAAAAGATTACCCTCATACACATTTGATTTCTTGAAATCTTTATTCTGGTAGGAGATTATAAAGTTGCTTGCAAAAGCTTTTCTGCGCTTCTTGCTTGGAACTTCATAATAAACATTTTGATGAATATAATAAAAAATAAATCGTGCCCTCGTGTTTAAATCCGTTTTTGACGGTTTGATATCCAAATCCGCAAAAAAGCCCTGATGCTTCAGTAAGCTGATCAACGATATATTGTTTCGGAAATAGGAAGATGAGTCTTCAGTTACAGAAACTTAAAGCTGCAAAAAGTTACTTAAAGCTTCATATTTTCACGTATGCGTTATTTAACCTTCATTTACAATAATTATTTTCATACAACACTTAATCATTCTATAATCAGTTGCTTATCATTAATGTGTTTAAAACAATGCTCTTAGTATAAATTCGTCCTTTTCACTTGTCGTAATAAGCACTTTTTAAAGCCACTTGTCGTTTATATGTAATTGAAGTATATTCAATGACATTTGATAGCTTCAATGGTACAGTCAACTGTATTTTATGTGGGTCTCTAATCTTGACTGTAGTGCTTTAAGGTTTCGTAACTGAACATTCACCTGACTACCGTTTTTACTTTCTATTTATTTGTGGATGTTGCGACTGGTACATTTATATACACATTGGGTATGTTCCATTACCGTTATTTAATGCTGATTAAAGTAATGCGGATAAGCAGCAGAGATTCTTATATTTACCATTAAATGCTAGTATAAATGATAAATAGTATTTTATGTCAAAACCCATGCGTTTTTACTACCCAGAGTGATTTTTCCGCACCGAGTTTTCCAATATAAATTGAGCAATAACGTTAAATCATTACGCGGAACCGAAATAAAACTCGATTGAATTTGATTCCGATTTGATCACAATTTATATCACCATTACCATAATAAAGCCAGTATGGATTCGGAAGTATTTCGTCATTGATTTGCTTAATTTT